>OZ014489.1:5574514-5825547 GCA_963965965.1 Trididemnum nubilum | reverse complement strand
AAATGGCTCTTTTTTCCTGAAATATCACAAAAATTGTTCATCAGTTAAAATTTTGCCCCAAGACTTTGGTCTATGATATGCTTTAGTTGCACCAGTTTGCTCGGCACGCTGCCCAGCTGCGACATTTTTCAAGCAAAAAACTTCAATTTTTAAGCTCCTTCACAAAAAAAATTCAAGCCCCCTCCCTTAAAAAACTCAGGTTGCAGTCAATGGAGCAACCAAGGGGGCTAAGGGAGCTTAGCTTCCCCTTATCCAAGTCACTTGAAAATTTTAACTTACATATGCGAGCGTTTAAACGTGAATGAATTTGATCTGCAATTATTGAAGAGGGCTGAAAGGCTGGGCAATTTAAAATTTCAAGTAAATTCTAAATCTCAGAACCTTTGTTCTTTCCAATGGCCTTGAAACGTTCGAAATGTCATCCAAATGACGTTAAAATAGTTATTTTTTCCTCAAATTGCGAAAATTGCGCAGCAGCTGGACGCTTCGCCCCCAGACCCCCATCCACACTTGAATTGCATCAGTTAGCTCAACATGCTGCCCAATTGCAGCATGTTTTGAACAGGACAATTTAACTTTTGGTTCAAGTCTTATAGCAAAACTCTGGTTGCAGCTGTAAGGTTTGTTTTGATCTAATGGATAATGGCAGGGATGCCAGAACGTCAGAAGGGCAAGATGGGGGGGGGGGCAGGTTTTTCAAACGACACTTTCAATACTGTACTTACAGTCATTACCACCAACATTGTAGATATGTGGTCAAACAATTAAACACGTCACCAAAGCTAGAGTACTGAGTACGTCGCATAAACACTAAAAACTAACAACAAACAAATTATCAATTAAATAAGGGCAGATTCTGCCGCAGGATACCATTGGGGGTTTTGGGGGCAACGCTCCCAACAACCGGAGGCAAGGGGGTCTGGGGGCGGAGCCCCTAGCGCTCGGAGATTTTGCAACTTTTGTGCAAAAATAACTTAATTTTAGGCCTATTGTAGCACAAATTAATGCTTTTAAATTGTGGCATAAAATTAGCAGTGCAAACACATGATTAAACTGGCTGCAAAAATAAGCAGATTGGCTATGAGGGCGGTGACTAATGGTAAAATTTTAAGCCTTTTATAACAAGCTGGTAAAACTTAAAACAAAAAATATCACAAATTTTAAACTAATTCGTCTGCATTTACAAAACAAGATAATTTTGGAGAAGATGTTTATTCCCACCACATCCCAACATCCCATCCCTACCGAGTATTTTACTGTTAGGTCTAGACAAGAAATGGATCTTGTTCCAGTTATTGCAATGAATTTTATGTGTTAGAAGTTTTTCTTATATTTCTCCGGTTTGAGCAGGGGTCCGGACCACCTGGATTCGCCACTGGTAACGTCAGCGTCGATTGTTCCAACTAGGGCTACAAACAAAGTTAGAAACTTGAATGACTTGCGATGGAGTAATGCTGAGGGCTTACAGTCATAGAATCCTTGAGTTCTTAATTTGAATTTTTGTAGCACCCTATGTCTTCGTAGCGTCAGTTTAAACGAATGGAACTAAATCGGGTGTCACAGCTCACAGGCTAACCAAATGCATTCCACACGATTGCTCACTTATTTTACCAGTACGTAATTAAGAAATCATTTAACACACGCAATTTGATATTGTTGATTTCAATGAACTTTTAGCGCCAATTAATAGAGAGTGATTTTGTTTATAATAAAAGACATGTTTTTCAGAAAATATAAATTGTCGTGCGTTTTGTATAGACAAAAAAATTTTTACGTTTCATATCTAGAAAGAGCTCTGTTGGTTGACAAAACACTAAACTTTAATCCCTCAAATGCTTCTTGTAGCTCCAGTACGCTTTTGCGTGCCATTAGTTTAAACTGATGCTAGGAGGATATGAGTTAAGTTTCATCCAATTGATCAGCTTTCACGAGCTAGCTAAAAAACGTACACTTTAGTATAGCCTACTGCAAGTTGCTACTAACTTTCTACTGTGTTAATTGCTATCGTGCACAATTGGGTCATTTGTCAGGTCTATTGTTCACAAACGATTAAATTATCTGTTAGATCTATTGCAGAGGTGGAAACGGATCCTCAGCGGACCGGATCGGATTCGAATCGTACTGCTTTTTTGCGGATCCGGATCCAGTTTCATTAGAAGATGCGGATCGGGATCTGAATTTGGCTTTGCCCCTCCAAATAATTTGGGGACAAAATCAGCACTATATTTTGCAAAAACTTTTCTTTCTTTTGGTCTCCACCTGAATTTGGCAGAAAAAATACCCCAAGTTTTAGTGAAGACTTTTTATTTTTGTTTTTTTTTTTGGTCTTTACCTGAATTTTGGCAGAAAAAATTGCCCTGTTTTTAGTGAAGAGCTTTTTTTTTACGTTTTGGTGTTCACCTGAATTTGGGTAGCAAAAATGCCCCAGTTTTGAGTGAGGACCTTTTTTGCTTTTCTTTGTTCTACTTTTGGTTTTTGTAGATATGAACAAAGAGTAGTTGTATACTGGCGGATCCGGATCAGACACGGATCTTAAAATTTAAAAGGTGGCGGATTCGGGTCTCTTCTGTTGGATCCGGATCGGTTTGGGATCTTTAAATTTGTGGATCCGGCCACTTTCGATCTATTGTTCATAAACAATTGAATTTATTCTGCATTGGATACAGTGCTGCAAGTAGAACGTTGTTCTTAGGGGGGCAAAATTTGTTTCTGGGGGCCAAAATGTTTGGGTTGTTCTACTATTCTCCGAGTTTTATGTTGATCTCAAAGTTGTGGTTACGAACAAAACGCTCGTTAAAACAAAAATTTGGACGGAAACATTTGCTTCAATCAAAACTACAAAAGCGACAAGAACAAAACTTTTTTGGTCTGAAAATGCCAGTATGATTTTTGGATTACGTAACTTACCTTATTGGAACTTCGCGCGAGCGCGTAGTACCATTGGTTTTGTTCGAGAATTTCGGCATATGAGGATTGATTTTGCTTATAACTAACAAACGGTAAAACCTAGAAAGTTGAAATTTGGAGTAAACATAGAAATTAAGAAAAGCGTTATGTGTGTCAATTTCGGGGATCCTAGATTACGTGATTGTGAATTGAGCCCCCCTAAGAACAACGTTCTACTTGCAGCACTGTATCCAATGCAGAATAAATTCAATTGTTTATGAACAATAGATCGAAAGTGGCCGGATCCACAAATTTAAAGATCCCAAACCGATCCGGATCCAACAGAAGAGACCCGAATCCGCCACCTTTTAAATTTTAAGATCCGTGTCTGATCCGGATCCGCCAGTATACAACTACTCTTTGTTCATATCTACAAAAACCAAAAGTAGAACAAAGAAAAGCAAAAAAGGTCCTCACTCAAAACTGGGGCATTTTTGCTACCCAAATTCAGGTGAACACCAAAACGTAAAAAAAAAGCTCTTCACTAAAAACAGGGGCAATTTTTTCTGCCAAAATTCAGGTAAAGACCAAAAAAAAAAACAAAAATAAAAAGTCTTCACTAAAACTTGGGGTATTTTTTCTGCCAAATTCAGGTGGAGACCAAAAGAAAGAAAAGTTTTTGCAAAATATAGTGCTGATTTTGTCCCCAAATTATTTGGAGGGGCAAAGCCAAATTCAGATCCCGATCCGCATCTTCTAATGAAACTGGATCCGGATCCGCAAAAAAGCAGTACGATTCGAATCCGATCCGGTCCGCTGAGGATCCGTTTCCACCTCTGCAATAGATCTAACAGATAATTTAATCGTTTGTGAACAATAGACCTGACAAATGACCCAATTGTGCACGATAGCAATTAACACAGTAGAAAGTTAGTAGCAACTTGCAGTAGGCTATACTAAAGTGTACGTTTTTTAGCTAGCTCGTGAAAGCTGATCAATTGGATGAAACTTAACTCATATCCTCCTAGCATCAGTTTAAACTAATGGCACGCAAAAGCGTACTGGAGCTACAAGAAGCATTTGAGGGATTAAAGTTTAGTGTTTTGTCAACCAACAGAGCTCTTTCTAGATATGAAACGTAAAAATTTTTTTGTCTATACAAAGCGCACGACAATTTATATTTTCTGAAAAACATGTCTTTTATTATAAACAAAATCACTCTCTATTAATTGGCGCTAAAAGTTCATTGAAATCAACAATATCAAATTGCGTGTGTTAAATGATTTCTTAATTACGTACTGGTAAAATAAGTGAGCAATCGTGTGGAATGCATTTGGTTAGCCTGTGAGCTGTGACACCCGATTTAGTTCCATTCGTTTAAACTGACGCTACGAAGACATAGGGTGCTACAAAAATTCAAATTAAGAACTCAAGGATTCTATGACTGTAAGCCTCAGCATTACTCCATCGCAAGTCATTCAAGTTTCTAACTTTGTTTGTAGCCCTAGTTGGAACAATCGACGCTGACGTTACCAGTGGCGAATCCAGGTGGTCCGGACCCCTGCTCAAACCGGAGAAATATAAGAAAAACTTCTAACACATAAAATTCATTGCAATAACTGGAACAAGATCCATTTCTTGTCTAGACCTAACAGTAAAATACTCGGTAGGGATGGGGATGTTGGGATGTGGTGGGAATAAACATCTTCTCCAAAATTATCTTGTTTTGTAAATGCAGACGAATTAGTTTAAAATTTGTGATATTTTTTGTTTTAAGTTTTACCAGCTTGTTATAAAAGGCTTAAAATTTTACCATTAGTCACCGCCCTCATAGCCAATCTGCTTATTTTTGCAGCCAGTTTAATCATGTGTTTGCACTGCTAATTTTATGCCACAATTTAAAAGCATTAATTTGTGCTACAATAGGCCTAAAATTAAGTTATTTTTGCACAAAAGTTGCAAAATCTCCGAGCGCTAGGGGCTCCGCCCCCAGACCCCCTTGCCTCCGGTTGTTGGGAGCGTTGCCCCCAAACCCCCAATGGTATCCTGCGGCAGAATCTGCCCTTATTTAATTGATAATTTGTTTGTTGTTAGTTTTTAGTGTTTATGCGACGTACTCAGTACTCTAGCTTTGGTGACGTGTTTAATTGTTTGACCACATATCTACAATGTTGGTGGTAATGACTGTAAGTACAGTATTGAAAGTGTCGTTTGAAAAACCTGCCCCCCCCCATCTTGCCCTTCTGACGTTCTGGCATCCCTGCCATTATCCATTAGATCAAAACAAACCTTACAGCTGCAACCAGAGTTTTGCTATAAGACTTGAACCAAAAGTTAAATTGTCCTGTTCAAAACATGCTGCAATTGGGCAGCATGTTGAGCTAACTGATGCAATTCAAGTGTGGATGGGGGTCTGGGGGCGAAGCGTCCAGCTGCTGCGCAATTTTCGCAATTTGAGGAAAAAATAACTATTTTAACGTCATTTGGATGACATTTCGAACGTTTTCAAGGCCATTGGAAAGAACAAAGGTTCTGAGATTTAGAATTTACTTGAAATTTTTAAATTGCCCAGCCTTTCAGCCCTCTTCAATAATTGCAGATCAAATTCATTCACGTTTAAACGCTCGCATATGTAAGTTAAAATTTTCAAGTGACTTGGATAAGGGGAAGCTAAGCTCCCTTAGCCCCCTTGGTTGCTCCATTGACTGCAACCTGAGTTTTTTAAGGGAGGGGGCTTGAATTTTTTTTGTGAAGGAGCTTAAAAATTGAAGTTTTTTGCTTGAAAAATGTCGCAGCTGGGCAGCGTGCCGAGCAAACTGGTGCAACTAAAGCATATCATAGACCAAAGTCTTGGGGCAAAATTTTAACTGATGAACAATTTTTGTGATATTTCAGGAAAAAAGAGCCATTTTAAGGCTATCAAATCAAAAATTTCTCATCTTTTTAGAGCCATTTAAAAAACTAAATTGATACAATTTGAAAGCCATAATAGCCTTATACTTTCAAACCCCACGTTACTCGCAGGTCAAGTCCAAAACTCGTTGCAATTAAATAAATTAAATGCTGAATAGCCTTCCCTATACTTCATAATTTTTTATGAAGCTTAAGGTAAGCATTTTGCATCATGCGATCAATTTTGACTGCTTATTTTCAGCCATGTTTTGAAGTTTTTATCAATTAGTTTGTAAACTGTATTTTTGACAAGTAAGTTGATATCACCCGCCCGCCCTCCCCCCCAAAAAAAAATAAAAAATAAAATAACACTAATAAATGTTTCAAAAGTCGCTTTGAACCACTTTAGAGGCCATATCCAGAGGCGCCCGCAGAAATTTTTTCAAGGGAGGCAAGCAACGTATCCATTATCTGTTGGATAAAATAAAATCTTACAGCGACAACCACGATTTTGCTGATGGATTTGAACCAAATGTTACCATGACCCTGTTTAAAATATTGTTGCAATTCGGGCGCATGTTGAGCTAACTGATGCAATTCAAGTGTATTATGGACGGGGGTCTGGGGGCAAAGCCCCCAGTGGCTGGGCAATTTTTGGAATTCGTGGAAAAAAATAACCACTTTAACGTCATTTGGATCACATTTTGAACGTTTTTAAGGCCATTGGAAAGAACAATGTTGCCGATATTAAAAATCTACTTGAAATTCCTAAATTGCCTAGCCCTTTAAGCTCTCTTTATTTGCAGATCAAATTCAAACCAAGTTTAAACGTTCGTAGCCAAAAATTCTCAAAGGGGAGCTGTTTTGGGAGTCTGGGGGGGAGCCGCCGCAAGCCATTGGAGGTCTGGGAGCTAAGCCTCCAGCTGCCCGAGACTGGAGGTCTGAGGGCGGAGCCCCAACCCTTGAAAACTTTGCGTTTTTTTGCAAAAATAACTTAATTTTAGGGTTATCTTGATAAACAACAGTGCTTTTAAAACGTGGCGTAGAAATTAGCAGGGCAAACATTATCGAACTGGTTGCTTAAATGGTCTATGTGGGAGGTGGTGGTTAAGGTGAAATTTTAGTTCTCTTTGCATGCTGGTGAATCATAAAATTCTATAGTTCAGTAAAACTAACATGGAGTAATGTATTTCGTCTATATTTTATTGAGCAAAATAATTGGTTGGGAGGGGGGGGCTAATGGAAAGATATTTGAGAGAAGTGATTGGTAATTAACTAATCCTGAATAGCCCCCCTCTCCCTATTCCTGAGTTTATAAAATATTTGTTGATGAAACGCATGTTCAGCGATTTTACACTAGCGATCAACTCTGATTGCTTATTTTTTGCATTTTTCAAAGTTTTTATAGATTTGTGAGTTTTATTTTTGACAAATTAGCCCTCCTGAATATGTGTTTCAAAAGATGCTATAAATCACTTTTACGTCCATTCCAGTGATTAAAACAGTTTCAGAAGAGCTAAAAACGTGGTATTTTTCTTAATCTGCATTTTGGTCGACAGGCCAGTTGGGGGGGGGCTATAGCCCTCCAACCCGACTATGCTACTGTATGTGACATAAGTTTTCTAAGTGACTAGGAAAAATGGAGGCTAAGCTCCCATAGCCTCCTTGGTTGCCTCACTGATTGCAACCTGAATTTCGTTTAGGGGGGGGCTTGATTAACCTAAAGATTGAATTTTCTTGCAAAATGCCTCAATTGGGCTGCGTGCCGAGCAAACAGGTGCAACTAAAGCATATCACAGACTGCGCTCTTTTGGGAAAACCCTAGCTGCTGGGAAAATTTGGTGATACTTCAGAATAAAATAGCCATTTTAATGCTATTCGAATTAAATTTTGCATCTTTTTAGAGCTATTAAAAAAACTAAATTCATAAGCTTTGAAAGCCATTTAAAAGAATTACATAGCTTAGCTCCTTCAAACCCCCACGTTACTCATAGGTCAAGTCCAAAACTCGCTGTGATTAAATAAACTATCTGCTGAATAGCCCCCCCCCCTTATACTCTTTTTTTCTATGAAGCTTACGTTAAGCATTTTGCATTAAGCGATCAATTTTGACTGCTACTTTTTAGCCATGTTTTAAGTTTTTATCGATTAATTTGCTAGCTGTATTTTTAATAAATAAGTTAATACCCCTCCCCCCCAAAATAACAAACAACAGATTTTGATTATAACAATAATATTAATAATAAATGTTTTAAAAGTGGCTTTGAACAACTTTAGAGGCCATATTACTGCAGAAGACTGCCTCAGAAGGCCAAATATTGTGACATTTTTTGTTTATCGTGCACTTTGATCAATAGCAGGCCAATGCAGGTGGGCACAGTTCCCCTGGCTACGCTATTGATTGCAAGTTTGGTTTTAATTTCGGTTTCTGGGCAAAATTAATTTAATGGCGGAGTAATTATTATTTTAGTGTTATATAAGCGTAGCGTAAATTTGAAATATTAAGCACTTTGTTGTATTTAGATCCTAATAAGAGCTCATTGACAGAATGCTGAAACGCTTGATAAACTTTTGATATCGATATTTATTTTATCAAACAGTTTATTGCTTAATCCTGGAGCATTGCTTACGCTCGCTTTTAAGAAAATGCTGTATGATAATTCACGTAAAATGGGCAATCCTGTCTCTCCTGCCCGGCCCTCTGCACCATGGCAAAAAAGCTCCACAAAGGGTTGTTTTCTTAGTTTAGATAAATGTATTTGACGTATTTTGCAAATTTAAGCATAAAAAATTCTTGACATTTTAATTTCCAGGGGGAGCAAGTGCCCCCCCTGCGGGCGCCCCTGGCCATATCACTGCAAAAGACTGCCTCAGAAGGGCAAAAATTTTGGCATTATCCTTATCGTGCTTTTTGGGTTACAGGCCAATGCAGGGGGGTGTGCAGCCTCCCGGCTACGTTCTTGCTTACAAGTTTGCTGTTGATTTCGGTTTCCGATAAAAGTTAATTTCATGGCGGAGTAATTATTATTTTAGTGTTTATATAAACACTACGTAAATTTGAAATATTAAACGCTGTATTGTATTTAGATCCTGATAAACGCTCTATGACAGATGCTGAAGCGTTTGATATTAACTATTTAATCAAACAATTTGATCCTTAATCCTAGAGTGTTGCTTACGCTCGTTTTTAAGAAAATGCTGAATGATAATTCACATAAAATGGGCAATCCTGTTCCTCCAGCCGTCCAGTGGCGTTGCTATAGATGGTGACACCTGGGGCGGAATTTCGTGGTGTTACCGTTAATCAGTAGTGGGCAGTAGCAAATTACGTAAGTAACGAATGACTGTAACGAATACTTTTTTGGTAATTTTTACGGTAATGACACTACGTTTTAAAAAAGTAATTTTTGTGGTAATTTTGTTACTTTTTTTAGACAAGTCAAAATTACTAATTACAAATTACGTTTTAAATATTACTTATAGACAAGGTGCAGATCACAAAAAGTGTTTGCAGATAAAATAACGCTCTGTCTATCTGTTTGCCATCAAGTTGAAATTATAACAACGTGTTTGTGAAGACGTCGCCGTTCTGGCACTATCGAGGATTAACACTTGATTGGCTGCTTATGTTGGATTTCCAACCAATAAAAACAGTTTGCGTCTGAAAATGACGCATGGTCATGCCATTGGCTGCATACCTTTCCGCGCGTCAAAAAGACGATGAATCGGATAAATTAGTAAAAATGTAAGCAGCACAAGCGCAATAGCATTAGAAAAATCACGGTCAAGTTTTATAGTTCCGCAGTTATATTTTGTTGTCGGTTTGCTTAAGTATAATACAAATGAGTAGTACACTGGTTTTATTTACGACAGTTTTGTTTTTTTTGGTTAATACTGACAGATTAGGTGAAGTTAAACGTACAGTAGTGCAGATAAAAAAAATCAATCATGTTAATAACGGTTATCGAGCTGACGATATCAATAATCTAGACTTTCTAGAGCAGGCCAGCACAACATAAGACCTAGCGAAACCTTTTCTGGTATTTCAGTCATTGCAGTGTAAAACCATTGCAGGGTAAAGTTGAAACAACTTTTGTTGGAGTGACATAAACAGTAATATTTCATCATGAAATCACTTTAGGGAAGATTGTATAAAATCCAAATGGCCAAATCTTATACAGCCCTTAAAGATTCATAAAGATTCATATTTGTTGAAACACTTTCAACTAGTTTTGTCATGAAAATAGTATTAGAACATCAGTTTCACAATGCAATAGAATTTTTTTTAATATCGCGCGACCCAAAAATAGCCGCCATGGCGTCATAAAGAGCAAAATTTTGAAATAAATTTGCTTTAAGCAACTTTCTTTTTTATAACCAACTACAGTAGAACGGGTTATACAACAAAGTTCTCAAGTTCATATTGTGTGAAAATGCAATTTGTAAGACAACCACCATGACGTCATTTTTAGTGAAAACCAGAGAAAACATCCAATGATAATCCATTTTCATAAATTTTTATATTTTTGCTAGAGTGCTTCAAAAATTGTTTCATCTTTTACTTATAGCTAATCATCTCTGCAGTAAATTTCAAACTTTATTAACAACTGCTGTTACTGCAGCAGGACCTGCAATAGAGCCGCTATGACGTGTCACATAAGGGTAAAACATTCTAAACTTATTTATAAATTGTTTGAATTTAATTTCTTTTTTCGTGCTCGAGAGGTTTCAACAGGTCCTGCTCCATATTCCGGGTTATAAATGAACTAATATTTGCATTGCCAAAATTGAAACAATTTTTGCTGCGATAATACAGCTTTGAAAATATTGTACCTGCCATGAAGTAATAATGTTCAGCAAAACGTTCAAAAAAGGATCAAAAATTTTGAAATCCTTAAAATGGCGTTGCTGCTAAAACATTTCGATCATATTTTGTCACCTACTGCAGCTTGCTTATCTAGGCAAGACTGTATTGCAAAATTAAAACAAGAGTTGGTATGATGAAATAACCGGTAAAACAATCGCCATTACCTCGTGTTTTTCGAAAATTTTTTGAAAAATGGTATAACGTTGCTACGTCGTATTATAATGTTGATTTTAAGGCATCTAGTACAAAATGTACCATTTAAAATTTCAATCAAATCAACAAACCAGAGTATTAAAAATTCAAAACAATGTGCGTTACGACGATAAAAGTTGTAGAATAGCCGCCATGACGTCATATTTAAGTTCTTAAAAGATCATCAAAATTTTCTGGCTCATTTATTGATACAAAAGCAATTAATCTGGACTAGCCTTCAATTTTAACAGCACCTTATTGCTTTGCAAATTTAAAACATTAAAGGCGGTGAATCATCCAGCCAAATCCGGTGGTTTACAATAGCTAAAATTGAACTATAATTTTTGATATTCTTTGTTTTGATTTTGGGGCTGCGGTTGCAAAAATATTCAACAAATACAACAAGATATCCCCCCAAAAAAGTTTTTGAAAACTCGGAGTTTTGTTTTTCCCGCCAAAACCACAGTAGGCCTAATAGTTAAGAGAACTGTGGTTTTGGCGGGAAGAACAAAACTCCGAGTTTCCAAAAACTTTTTTTGGGGGATATCTTTTTGTATTTGTTGAATATTTTTGCAACCGCAGCCCAAAAATCAAAACAAAGAATATCAAAAATTGTAGTTCAACTTTAGCTATTGTAAACCACCGGATTTGGCTGGATGATTCACCGCCTTTATGGTTTGTTGCGCTAATGGACGCCATGACGTCATGCGTAAAAGATTTGCTTCAATCTTTAAGATTTTGCGATTTGCTTTACAAAATAGCACTTTAAAATAGTTCCATCTTCACCGTATTGAAAAATCAAAATAGATTTTGTACCGGCGCAACAAAATATGTTATGCAACCGCCATGATGTCATGTGTATAACGCAATTTAAAAACTGATGATATTCGCAATTTGCGCATGCGCGTTGAATTATGAACGCACAAAATCTGTATTCTCTTACACGCATCATATGACATCATGGCGGTTAAATGCATTAAATATGAGCAAGCATAACTAATTTTTAAAGCCGTCAGCATAACTGACCTTATAATTGTAAATGACGTCACTATTGTGTCCAAAAATTTCTTAAGTGGCAGATACAACTTAGCTAATAAATTTCTTAAATCAACTCCAATCATAAAAAAACACAGCAGCGAAATAAGCAAAGTCATCTATAAGCGATTTAAAACTGTAATCTATTGAAAACTGTACCGTACTGACATCATACGAACGTCAATGAAACAAAATTTTGCCGTGAGGATCACCTAGCTGGAAAATCCAAATTACGCTGATCATCACTATATGCGTGAAAAATATGTGTTTCGGCACTGTAACGCGCTTTCTGACTTCACCAAAAAAAGCACATACCAGAGAGAATTTTGACGTTATGATGTCATTAACAAAAACTGAGACGTCATCAATTTACGGTGAAAAACTTTTGACAAACAAATAGGCATTTTACGTACGTAACAAAAAATTTTTGCGTAGCTTTGCTGTCTTGGAAGCGAAGAAGAAATGCGATATCACAATGTTGTGCTTTTTGAGCACACTATCAACCGTCTTTCTTTTGGTCATGTTCGTTTATCCCAACTTGAATACTATTTTTTTTCTTTTTTGTCTTTTTTCTTTTTTTCTCCGGCTATCTACTTTTAAATCGCTAAACTCACTGCAATCAAAGTTTAAGCGATTGAAGATATCAGGGAGGACTAGTGCGGGAATGAAATCGAGGGTGCCAGGTTTTGAAGATCTCACTCAAACGAGCCCTCCAAAGTTTTGAACTTTTAGACTGTTCGAGCTAAATCGATCAAAATTTCGGAATAGGTAGATAGTAAAAAAAATCTAAACCTAACAAAGATTGGGGGTTCAACGATGGGGGTTTCCTCCCCAAACCTTCTCTCCAAAATTTAAACTTTCTAACCTTTTAAGCTTGGCCCACTAAATTTTCAAGGCAAGTAAACATAAAAGAAAGATAACATTTGACAAAATTTAGGGGTACCAAAATGGGGGATCCCCCCAATTGAAACCATCAAATTGTAACTTTTTAACCACTCACGCTAAACACATGAAATTTTCAGGGTTGGCAAATATGAAGAAAAAATAAAATTTGACAAAATTTGGGGGTACTAAAATTGGGGATCCCCCTGAAACAAGGCAGCCAAATTTTGGAACTTTTAAACCATTGGAGCAAGATGGATTAAATTTTCGGAATGGGTAGATATAAAAAATGAACTAAACCTAACAAAAATTGGGGGTTTCAAAATGGGGGATTTTCGTCAAACGAGGCCCTCCAAAATTCAAACTTTTTTACCTTTTAAGCTAGACTCAAGAAATTTTTTAGGTAACTAAACATAAAATAGAGATAATATTTGGCAAAATTTGGGGTTACCGAAATGGGGGTCCCCCTCAAACAAGGCCACCAAAATTTTGAAGTTTTAAACCATTAAAGCTAGATGGATCAAATTTTAGGTATAGGTAGATATGAAAAATACACTAAACCTAACAAAAATTGGGGGTTCCAAATGGGGGTTTTCCCCAAAGGGGTCCCTCTAAAATTCAAACTTTTTAGCCTTTTAAGCTGGACACATGAAGTTTTTAAGGTAACTAAATATAAAAGAAACATAACATTTGACCAACTTTGGGGGTTCCAAAATTGCAAAACTCCCAAACGAGGCTGCCAAAATTCAAAATTTTAACCATACACGTTAAACAAACGAAATTTTTAGCGTTGACAATTATGAAGATAAGATAATTATTGAAAAAACTTGGAGATATCAAAATAAGGGATCTCTCTAAAACAAGGCCACCAAAATTCAAACTTTTCAACCATTCCAGCTATACGCATGAAACTTCCAGAATAGGTAAATATAAAAGAAAAAGAAAATCAGAATATGTAAATAAAATATGACTAGGTGCCGCAATTGGAGAGTCCTCCTCCAATGGGTCCTTCAAAATTTTTAACCACTCAAGCTAGACGAATAGAATTTTCAAGATAGATAAAAATACATATAAAAAAATATTGAGGATCTCATACTATAGGGGTCCTCCAATTATGTGGACACTTCCCCCATTAACTACAAAATTTAAATGAGTTAAATCTATTGGATAGGTCAATATGAATCAAAGACAGATAACAAAGTTTAGTGGGCAGCATTGAGGAGACTATGCCGAATGGGCCTCTTAAAATTTTAAAATCTTAAATACGAAGTACTCTAGCTAGACAGCAGGTATTGTTTTATTTAGTTTTAGACTTTGAGAAAATTTTGGAGAACTGTTCATACATGTGCTGACATAAAATTCTTCTAAAAAAAATATTGCAGGGGGCTAATTAGGTAGATTTGATATTTAGGATAGTGTGTCAAATATCTGGTCAAGATAATGCTCATTGCAAAATCCAAAAATCATATTGGCATTTTCAGATCAAAATTTTTTATTTCTGCGTTTCAATCGTAGCAAAAGGTTATTGTCGAAATATTTGTTTTAATGAGGGTTTTGTTTGCTACCGCTATTTTAACAAGTGCGCTGCTAATCGAAAATTCAACTAACTCCTTAAAAGTTAAAAGGAGAACTGATAGATATTTATAGATACCTTTTCTAGACATTTAAATTTTAAAAGCCGTTAAACACAAACTTGGCTAAGTTAATGGGAACATTTTGAGATTCAAAAGCGATGTATTTCAGACATGACTATCAACAACCATAAACACGTTTAACGCAATTGTGAAGTTCTTTAGCTCAGTAAAGTTAAATACTTTCGCGAAGTCCCCGGATATCGCTTGCGATGTCATATTCTAGTTCATAAACGTGTTTCGTTTTTGCTCAAAACATCCCCGATATAAGTTTTATCTACTGATGATACTTTAAGCAAAAGCGTCTTGAAAGACTCGTCAGAGATAGTTTTATTTTGGTAATTTTCTTGTTCTTGAATCAAGTAGAAATTCCTACCTTTATGCTCTTTAATTGCTTTTGATGACAAAACTAAATCAACCGTACTTTTGGAAATAATATCTTTAAAACAACACAAGAATAAATGTAAATACATTATGACGTAAATACATTGATTTAGTGATGAGGTCATCTTATCTTCAAGTTAAGCGATATTTAATGTTTAAATTCAGTAATATTTAATAATTCAGTTTCACGTTGGCATGCTTTTACACTTATACTTTATTCTTGCACATAGTTTTATATTGAATTGGTTTAAGAATTAACTATTGTTCAAACTACGTTGTTCAACTTGTTTGTACGAGCAAAGCTGTATAGTACACAGCTAACCTAAAATGGATTTTATTGAATTTGAACGTGAGATTCCTCGCAGCACTTTTATCGGAGCATCAAGTTTGACCGAAAAGGAAGGTGAACTTGCTCATCAACTGAAGCAAATTTGCGACAAAGATGGACGTGAAATTAATCTCCGTAAATCTTCTTTCCTGCTTCATCAAATGGCAAAAGAATACCAAAGTCTTAGCCCAGATATGTTTAGTTTGGTCAGAAGTGCCACCCTTTACAATGCTGCCATACAAAGGTCTCCTGACCTTACTACAGAAATAGAACAAGATTTGACGCAACTTTGCACGTTGATTCTTCGTGAAGCAAACGCCAAATATCAAGATGCAGATTTGCTTTCAAAATCCAGGAAAATAAAACTAGCAGTTGCAGAATGGAGAAAAAACATTGAACATGAGCTTTCTAAAATTAAACGAATTCCGGATGCTGTAACCAAAGACAAACTCCAGACTTTGGAGGAGGTCAAAATATATGATATACGACGAATTCAAAACCAAATAGTAGACAAGTACTTGCTAATGATGGCTGAAGTGGCTGCATTTTGTGAGAATGTAATGGGTGACGCTCCTTATGATTTCGCAATTGCAGGGATGGGATCAATTGCCAAGAAAGAGATCACACCTTATTCGGATTTTGAGCATATTATTTTATTATCCAATGCTGCTTTATCTGATGAAAACTACAAAGAAAACCTTAACTATTATCGTTGGTTTTCTGTAATTTTCCAAATTATTTTAATCAACTTAGGAGAAACCATCATACCTAGTGTGGCCGTCTATTCATTAAACAACGAAAAATCGAGTCTTGGCAACTGGTTTTATGATGGTGTCACCCCGAGTGGAATTTCGTTTGATGGAATGATGCTTCATGCTTGCAAATTCCCGTTGGGGAGGCAGCAACCAACAAAAAACAAACCCTGGAAAACTGAATTGATAAAGCCTGTTGACGAAATGTTGAATTATCTCAGCAGCGAAGAAAATCTGAAGAATGGATATCACCTGAGTGATATTCTGACGAAATCTTGTTTTGTGTACAAAACCAAAGCGATTTTTGATGAATTTGAACAAGGGGTATTTCAAAAGCTCCAACGTGACATCGAAGACGGATCTGCTCAGGAAGAAATCAAGAAACAGTTAGCTGAGGATCTCGCAAAGTTTGCTGTTAGAACAACAATCTCCAAGCTCAAAACTGTTGACAAACTTAATGTTAAACAGGTTGTTTATCGAACCACCACACTGTTTATATCAGCTTTGGGAAGAATGCACAACATTGAAGCATTTTCATCCTTTGAAATTGTGGAAGAGCTGGCAAAAAGGAAGTTGATCAGTGATTATGCAGGGCATATGCTCAAGTATGCGATAGCAATTGCCTGCGAAGTTCGTTTAAGATGGTATATGGAAAGGAAAAAGCAATGTGACGTGATTGATTCAAATCCAATCGCTACTCTGTTGCGAATTGTGGGGAAGGCTAGCACAATGAAATACTTTCGAATAGCTTACGCCTTGCAATGCGACATTGCCAAGCGCTTGAAGCTGAAAAAACAAAACTTCTACTCCAATCCTTGTTTGCTTAACTTGAACAGTGGTCAGTGCTTCCATGACGATGAGCAACTTCAAACTTTCGCAGAACATTTAAAAAACCAAGGTGCTTCTATTGAACGGTTATATGATTTCGACAACTGCATGCAAGCAATGGAATTACCACATACAAGTACTGGCTCCGATGTGAAACCAATCCCACAGTGTGTTGTTGAGATTCAGCAGTTTGCCATTAAGCTATTTCGGTTGGGTTTGTACGACGACGTGTTGGAATGCTTTGAATATGTTTCCTCGTTGTACCAGGAAAGTGGAGAGTCGGAGCAGGCACATCCTGAATACACCAGCACTATTGCGTACAACTACTTTCTGATGGGCAGATGCATGGAACAACTAAACAAAAGCGAAAAAGCATTAGAATACTTTTTAAAGTGTTTAAACATCTTTCAACAAACCTCATCAAATCGTGATAATGCAGAGTATTGGATCGGTCGTTGTTTACTGCGAATGAAAAATTACGAAAGGGCTTACGATCACTTTAAAACATCTCTTGATCTTGTTCATGAATTGACCTCAAATGAGAATGCAGACAAGGAAATTGCAAAGAGAAATTACTGGATTGGTATTTGTTTGGTGAGATTGAAGCGACCAGCTGAAGCAACAGTTTTCTTTGAGGAGTCTTTGCAAGTTATGCAACACGCAGAAGATGCTGCCAATGACAACGAAATGGCGGATGTAAATCTTTGGCTGGGCAAGTTAAAGTATATCCAAAATAACATTACATCTGCTCTTGACCATTTCGAAAGTTCACTGGAAACTAAGCAAGAAATGAGTGTGGACGGAAACATGGATCAAGATATTGCAGAGACCCTGTATTGGATTGGATTGTGTTCCGTGTCTAATAAATCCCACGACGAGGCAATCAGTTATTTTAAGAGAGCGATTGCCCTTAAGGAACCAATTTCACTTGATTACTCAACCGATACTCTAATTGCTAAAGCACAACTTGCTATAGGAGAGTGCCTCATTCTTCAAGGTAGCACAGCAGAAGAAACAATTAAGTATTTTGAAAAAGCTTTTGACAACGTCGAACAAATATATCACGACCTTCCATGCATGAGCACATTTCAAGACCTACTGTACATTTGCTTAACCAAACTAAAGAAGACCGAGAAAGCACTGGAGTTTTTCGAAAGGTTACTAGAAATTGAACGACGTTGGTCGACAGATGAAACTGATCTAGGATCAAATCTCAGCATAGTTGAAACTTTGGATTGGATTAGCAAGTGCTTTTTAGATATGAACAATGTTAAAGAAGCAAGAGAATATTTGCTGCAATCCATAGCCATTTATGCGAATTTCTCACCTTCTACTCGTTGTCATCAGGCGGAGCCTTGGATCAAGCTTCGTTGGATGCACAGCAAGTTTGGACAGGCTGCAATAAACCAAAGCCGAAGGTATCACTCAAGCAACTATCCTTTGCGGAAAGTAGTGCTCAATGTACAGATAAATTTGGTCATTTTTGCTTTCCTTTCTGCGTCTATTTTTTTAACAATCATAACGAAACTATTATCAGGAGACTAATTGTAACATGGTTTGATAATGGTCTTAATTTGTCATACTAGCAGACTAGCCCATTAACTGTAACGCGTTCATATCTCGAGCCGGTTGGTTTAAGATAATTTAATTTCGGCCTGGTCAATTAGACACATCATTTTTTCGAAATGAGCTGTTTAGCTGTTTGCAGCAGCAATCAATCGGAGATGTGTTCCGCAAACTCGTTACACCTTCCACAAAATACAGCGAGCATAATAACAGTAACAATAATAAGGGTTTGTTTGAATGTGTTGCGATTGATATTACGGTTCCAAAAAGTGCTTGAAGGAGATGAATCATCTTGCTGTGATATGCAAAAGATAAGAAAAACAAAAAAACATTTCTTCACTAAATTTCAGCTTTCTACAATCTATTGTTTCTGAGATATTTTGTTGCAAAGTTAGATCTTCTCAACAGTGTTATCACTTAAGATCTAATTTCCGAAAAATTGGGATATACTATTTAAACTGTAAAAGTATTTCTGTGGTAACACTAATTCAAGTAGAAAAAACCTTGCATTTAGGAGCTTTCAAACTAATGTGAAAGATAACCTAAACAATGAACATCATTTTAGGAACAATGATATTTTCACCGGCAACACTGTTTGGGAGATATCACTTTGAAATATCTCAGAAACAGTATGTCGTAAACTGGTGAAATTTGATGAAAATATGTTTTAGATTATTCTTTATCTTTTGCACGTAATCCCAGCTAGATGCTTCACCCCCTTTAATAACAATAAATTAGAACAGATACTTAAAAGTATTTTTTCCTTTATTTGATACCCCTGATGACCCCACCAATACATGCAACATGACGTTGCTAGTGTCAATATGTTTCTAAATTTTAGTGATTTAGTAATATGGTTACTTTTGTGGACTTGTTTGTTTTGTAAAGGACGGGATCAGTCCATTGATTGATCATATTTTGTTTTATCACAAAAATTAGATCAATAATACATGAGACGATCAGTGATTATGTTACTAGATATAAACTAGGAGGACTACAAAGTGACCTGGCGGTGATCGAGTCAAGCAGCCACCTAACTTTCGTTTGGTCAATAGTCAGAGGGGGCACGGTACTTTTCAAAAGTAACGCGGTACTGGTACTTGCTTGAAAATAGTCGGTACCGGTACTATTTTTAAAAAGTACCGTCGGTACCGGTAACGATACTAAAAAAGTACCGCAGTACTTTTGTACTCGTTACTGTCCATCTTTGTCAATAGTTATGGCTTAATAACTATAAGCTCGTGCTTTAAGTTGAAGGTTATGTTCAATTTAACAGAATAGATTTTTTACGATTTCACGTCAAGTATTAATCAAAAATGGAGAAAAAACTTTTTGCCGAAATCACGTCACTTGTAAGATAACAGCAAATGGCTTTTGTGTATTCTTTTGAAAGCTGAATAATTACACTTTTTATTTTTAATTTTGTTTTGTATGTTGTTTCATACTTTAACCCTAGAACTATTATAGCATGTGCATTGTACAAGTAGATTAATATAATGCAGTACATTGTTATTATTTTTTGTTATTATCATTACTTGTTCTGATTTTTACTCTTTGTTCACAAGAATCAATAAATTTTGGGTGGAGACTGTTTAATCTTTAATTTTAACCACTTTGCATTCTCGTTATTAGTTCTTAATTAATCCAAATTATTTTTGGATCGTGATTATTAAAATAGTTTAAGAGATAAATCAACAATGGCAATACAGAATGGCATTAGGTTAGAAAAGATTTGATTGACAGTTGCTCACAAAAGCATTGTGTTGACCCGTATTTTTAAACGTTTTTTGAAAAGACTGGCAATGTTTTTAAATTTTATGCAAAAATGAGCCTCGTGTTCTAAATTAAATTGCTCTGGTGAAAAACAGAACTTTTTATTACTCGATGCCGTATTAGCAAGAATCTTTCCCGAGTATTTGTGTTTATTCTGCGTTGTGATTTGTCCTATATTTGAATGGATATTCAGATCGTTAGTAATTTCGCAATTTGTGGTTTTATTTCCAGTTTACCGACATGATATGTCGGATCGAGCAAAAAAATCCAAACTACAGCACCAGTAAAACAATTTAAACACGTATTTAAAAAAAATATAACGAAATCTGTCATCCCAGAAATTTCAAGTAAAAGTGCAAACGAATAATCTAGTTTTTTTTGCTATTGTTGTTGCTTCTGTCACCGGGCAACGCCTAACCCACTTTTCATTGTGTTAAGTACTTTGTGTTTTAGAGGAATCCGCACATGCTTAGAAGTTTCCAGTGATCAAATGTTCCTGAGAGTTTCTTCGAATTCTTGTCTACTGAAATTGCTGCAAGTTCGAAGCCACCAAACAGAGGTAATTATGGTGAAGCGTCTTATCCAAGGAAGCAACAACGTAACCAGGTTGCACCTTGGCCTTTCAACATGACACTTTTGCCCTCTCGGCTGCGGTGCCGACAAAGTGAAATGGCAAACCAACCAAAAGTTTCGACCCGTTTTATCAAAATAATGATTGATTTGTCCAACGGAAATTCGACAAACCGCTTGCAAACCATTTTGCCAAGACGAAAATACCCCCTTATGAACTTTATCTAGGCTTGACGTAGTTATTTTCATTTCTTTGTGCATACAATTGTTCTTTTAGTTTTTGTTCTAGGAAACTATGATGTTTTCTCCGTAAACCTTTTTTACAGTAAAGCCTAAAAAACTTTCAATTTTGTAACCCTTCGATATATATATTTATTTAATATTGGTTTTTTGTTTATTAATATATTTATTTATTTAATATTCATGCATAGGAAAGATCATCTCCCGAAAAATTGCTAACTATAATTGTAGCCAAACATTGTTGTTGTAGGGTATATTTATCCCCTTGTAACCGAATAACGTCAGACGCGAAGTGTTGGACGATCTGCACACTTTTTGTTGCTAATTACTAATTGGTGCTTAGAGAAGTCCACACCTTCTTGGGAGTTTCCAGTGATCCAATGTTCCAGCGGGTTTCTTTAAAATCTTATTCACTGAATTTACTGCTTGTTCTAAGTTACCAAGCTGAGATAATCATCATAGATAGTTTTATTACACATATCTAATCGGGTGGTTCAAAAAAACTTTTTTTCCGATATGTTAAAAGATGTGTTTTGATGCAAAAATAGACCGTGTAAATTTTTTTCATTTTAATTAACATTTAGGAGTAGCGCACCCCCACATTATAAGCGTGCCCTTCTAAATCAAAAAACTGCCATATCTTATTAACCACTTCAGATAGAAACTTCAAACAAAAAACAAAAGATGCAGAAGACATAATTTCCCATAAGTGTTTAATACATTTTGTTACGCTATCTGATCAAATTTTCAAGATAAATTAAACAAACTGTTTTTGCTCAAAATTTTAGTTAAATGTTAACAGTCAACTAAAATTTTAAACAAAAGTGTTTTTTAAATTTATTTAAAAAATTTGATCAATAAAATGTATTAAACACTTATGGGAAATCATATCTTCTGCATCTTTTGTTTTTTCTTTGAAGTTTCTATCTCAGATGGTTAACGAGATATGGCAGTTTTGTGATTTGGGGGGGGCGAGCTTAGAATGTGTGTGTGTGGGGGGGGGGGGGTGCGCGACTCCTAAATGTAAATTAAAATCAAAAAATATTTACACGGGTTATTTTTTCACCAAGACACACCTTTTAAGTCCCTTGGAGTAAAACATATCGGACAAAAGTTTTTTTTGAACTACCCTAATATCCAAGTTACCTCTATCAGGAGGTAGTAAAAAACCATTGCTATTTTCAATCCAGTTTTGTAGCGAAATGGCGCAGGAGTGGGCCTAGCGAACTCTATACACGCTCCAGCTAGTGCTGCCGTCGAGGTTATAGCGCTTGGTCGACTCTGTGTATTAACTTTTTTTGCCAGGGTAGGCGCAGGTGGTCACTCAGCTGGCTTGCGTAGGTATTATCCTAACTCATCATTAATACTTGTCGCCCGAAATTGGAAAAAATGCTACTGAATTTTAGCGAAGATCTTTTTTTTGTTTTTTACATAAAATTAACACAAAATCGCGGCCAGTTTTTGGAATAGGGTTATTCGTTTTGAACGCTACAAAACCACTCTTGTCCATACTGTTTGGTCGGGCCTACCCACTTAATTTTTGTTTTGGACGGCAGCACTGGCTACAGCGTATCATAAAGAGAATTAGGTGTGATTCGATTTTTGACCAATTTTTTCAGATATTTATCAACAAAACAATAATCGCCATTTTGTTGCTGTCGTAAGACCAACAAGTACCCTTTGTTCCGTCACACTGGCAAGTTCGCCTCAAAATGCAAGTTAGATCGATCATCGTAGCGAATAAAATGGGGGCAGGAATCATTCCTAGGGGTCGAATTATAAGCCACTGTACCCCTATATTGCAAATGTCTTCATATTTGGGGAACCACGCTTAAAGAAAATTTTGTTTAATTGTTTTTTTAGACCTCATGATTTACTGAAATTAGAACGATATACTGCATGCACTAATTTCAGTAATATCTTCTTTACGTCACAGCCAGTGGAGAGCTGAAAGACAACGTGTGTCAGTGTGCCTCGGTTATAAACTTATTATCATTTTAAAAAATAGCTGAGCTCCTCTTTAAACAAAAAAATGCATCAAAATGTCATCTTGAATTGCAAACTATGTTTTCTTGCGTCATGTTATGTTGCATCATGTTTTCTTGTGTCATGTAATAGATAAAACAAAAATGGGCTAAAACTTGAATAACCGGAGAGAAAATCAACTTGTGCAAGCATAGTAACGTCGTGTTAATCATTTTCCGCATGCCCATCAGTTGATCGCATTGATTTAGGGTTTTTTTGGTGCTTTTAATGGATTGCGTTTGCATGGAATCAAAGTTGCCTTATTTTTTAGTAATTGTTACAGTACAAGATAAGTGTTAAATCATTAAAAATAATCTGCCCTGCTTTTCAACTAGTGACTGAAGACCCAATTTTAGATCTTTGTTTGTGCATTTGTGTCTGATTAATTATTGGATTTTGCAATCTTGTGACTTAAATCGAAAAGATTATTTGTCATTGTCTAATCGGTGTTTAAGTTAAATTACTGAGTAATTATTGTTCTTTGCTAAAAATAAGCTGTTAATTAGCGCATCTTCAAAGGCCTTATTTAGAATCGTTGTTTTAGAAGGTTTCTTTTCGTGCATCATTTGTTTTTTGGCGGCTGTGGAGTGGCAGTTGCCAACCTTTGTTTGTTGATTTCAGGCCTTTGGATGCTAGACAAAGGCGATCCTACCACGTGCTATTACTGCTTGGAACTATTTAAACGTGCTTGGAGCCTGGGAGTTGAGTAGTGACAAAAACGAGTTAAGTAAACAGTGTCAGTTTTTGGTAAAATGAGTTAAATGCTGCTTAACTTGGGTAAATTGCGTTTTGTGATCCCTTCCTCTCCATTTTTGTCTATGGATTTGACTATTGACGGTGAGGGAACAGTCTTGTAGATTGGAAGAAAGGCCCTGAATTGGTCTTTGCATCGTATTTAAGAATACTTTGTTTTTTCCGTACTTTTCCTTGTTCAATTAAATAATAAATTTCAATAAAAATCAGTAAATCAAGTGCTCAGCTGTCAGAAGGAGAAAGGGATTAGGAGAGTTTGGCATAGCTCTCCTGCACGTTATTGAATTTGGCTATAATACTCTGCATCGTCGCCGTGCAGAAAACACAAAACGGTTCAGATTGGCAAGTCTTAGCAGATCTTCAAATTTAAGAATTAAGCTTTCACGAGAAACGATTTGGCAAACTGACACATATCGCAAGACCTGATTAGAAAGACTTTATCGTTCGTAACAATAAGCCGTGGTAAGCTATGACTTTCAGTAAGCTCTCATTTAGTGATGTTGCACTTGTACATTGGTACTACGTATTTGCCAACTAGAAAATACATACGTAGAAATTCTGGCTTACGAAATGTAGCAACCAGCAGTGCTGCAGTGACAGTCATGCCGTTGAAAAGAATGGAGACGAAAAATATCGCCAGAAATGCGCCCTAATTGGCGCAAATAGTTTCACATTGCCCTTGTTTTGCTTGCTTGCCAACCCTCGGCACTAGTTCCGTTGATGCAACTACAGTCAAAGAAGTACAAAAATTAAAAGAAAAGCTGTCAAATAATTAATTGCTAGAAGCTGCTGAGAGTATAGAAAGATTCTGTTTGCTGTGATTGATGCGTATAATGAACCACTCTTTTTGGGTCCGTCTAATCACACAAACACGGCGCACCTTTTTTTGGGTTCTGTTTGTTTTTAGGCCTTTAGTCAATTTGGGCCACTACGATGAGTAAGCTGCTTGGCCCCGATGGAAAATATGTGTTAAGTGTCTTTTTGTACGGCTTAAGAACACATTGCTTGTCTGCTGGGGCAGAGATGGAACCGGTCAGGCTTTTCGACCCGACCGGTAAATTTCAAAATCTACGTCGATTGACCGGTCGGTCGACCAGTTTCTGATCGGCCCGGTCGACCATTTTTTACAGAAGGTTTTTATTTACTGTTCAATGCTTCCAATAAAAAATTTTCAAAAGGGAGGGGGGGCATGGATGAGATGTTAAAATTTGTGACTTCATACGCAGGTCTAGAAAGAAATGGTAAAAAGTTTTTGTTTTTTTGCAAAAATAACTCAATTTTAAGACCTTTTTAGGTTAATTTTTGGTTAGAAACACCTGTTTTGAGCAGCGAAAAACGTGCACAAAATAAGCATAATAAGAACTGTAGGGCACAAGCTAAATTATTTGACGTTCTTTCTAATGATATTATGCGTAACGCCAAGAAATTAATTTTTTAGCTATTGGTGAAAAATTATTTGCGATTTGCCGAGCGGCAAACACTAAACTGTTGTGACATAGGCTAGAAAACATTCGAAATATAACGTGCCCCAGCAGTTTGTAGAAATGCTACTACTTCAGAACAAGCCATGGCTAGTTAGATATAAAAAAAATAGGAGCTGTGTGTTTCTTGCCCAGTGTATATAGTGTGGTAAATTTAAGTTGAAACAAGCTTTTCGACGAGGCAAGATTTTAGCATGTACTAAAAAATCTGAAATTTGTGCCACTTCTACTCTCAAGCTGATTAAAATGATACTAAAATGCCAGGTAGCGTAAGCCTCTTCCACATGCATGCTTCATTATAATCTGATTACGCAATTTTAACGTGTATTTTGCAATTTTTTGCTTTGTGCCAAGGCCCAAAGGAGGGGGGGCATGAAACAATGCCCCCCCTAAATACGCCCCTTGATGTGCCAGTGTTAATGCTTGTGACATATTAGTCACAGCTTGAAACCATTCAACAAGTTTTTTCAAAGGGTGTGGTTTGTTAAAACTGTTTTTTTATCAAAAGTTTCATTTATAATAAAATAGATGTGCATATTTCGATTGGTGCTTAGACGTCTTTTAGTTGCGAGAAAGGAGAATTCGACCGGTGTTTCAACCGGCTTGACCGGTCGGTCGAAGATTCTCGACCCGACCGGTAACCCGACCGGCCGGTCGACCCCACCGGTTTCCATCTCTGGTCTGGGGATCGAACTAATAACCATCAGCAACCTTTTGCTTCCAGTGTAATTACTGAATAAGTCAAAGTATTCTGGTTGAGGACACTTTGAAATGTTGTTTACCGGGTCTACAAAAATGGGTTATTAGTCAAGACCATAGGTGGGCAAGTTAATGCAAAACGTTAGCTTCGTTAACCACTAGTCCGTTAACAAACTTCACACCTCCGTTAACGTTAATTCGTTATTTTCAGCTTGAATTAACGGAAGTTAATAAAGTCCGTTAATTCGGTAACATTTTGCGTGTAATTTGCATTTCTTTTTATTCACTCATTTCTAGAACACGTATTGAGGTTGTTGAGCTGATTGTAAGGAAATATTTATTGCTATGGTGTTTTTTTGTGTTTTGGAAGTTATATTTTACAGTCTAATCTAATTTCAAGATAAAAATAAGTTCAAATGGTCTAATGAAGCTCGATCGGAAAATCTTTGGAAATTGCGATCAGCGATAGTATAGATTTATGAGGCTGCAGCTTAATATTTGCCACAAAAAAGAGCTCCTTTCTGCGCTTTCTTCTATAAAACTCGTGGTAATGCGCAACAAGTGTTACCAGTGAAAACTGGTTTGTACTGCTACGATGAATGAATGGTGCAAGATATTAACGATAAAAACCTCAACGGAATTTGACAGAACTTAACGGAAGTTAATTTACTCCGTTTACATGAAAAAAAATTTTGGAGGTCTAACGAGTTAATGAAAAAGTTAGCTTCGTTATTAACAATTAACGGACTTGTGCCCACCTGTGGTCAAAACCAAATCTTTTGTGTACTTTTTGTAATCAAAAGCCGCGGATATAATTTTCCCAATTATCTATTAATTTACTGGGATTTGCTCATCCTTATCTTCAAGCTTAATCAGAAAACAAGACTCAAAGTGGTATTTAGGCATATTTAAAACATGAGGGATCTCAGGTTCAGGAATGTCTAGTTGTTCTGGTCATCCTTGGTGAGGTTCAAAACTGGTAGTAATCAGTAAATTTGTTGCAAAATCACAATTGGATTTGGGCATCTTTTTATACACCAAGTAAAATTAATGAACAAAAAAGCAACAAAAGGATCTTGTGGTCCCCGAGACAACTTGCCATCATCCTGCCCACGTGTCTATCTCGTATGATGCTGGTAAAGGTTTCACACTGTTACTTTTAATGCAGAACGTGAAACAAGGAAGGTTGGAATACAAGTTTTTATGTTTTGGATTTGACCAAACCGAGAAGTAAATCCGGTTCTATTATTTCATCCGCTACTGGGAAATTCTTTATTGTAAATCTGAAATGTATGCAGTGCTTGGCAGATTGGCATTAACCCTGAATAAACCAATAAAAATGATGCTAACCGTGGTACCATTAGTTTCTTCTGAGCTGTTAAGAACCACTAATATAGACTAATGTTACTAGCTGAAAATGGCGTCTCAAAGCAATTGACAAAGCGCTTCAGCTGGTCAAGGAGCAACAAATTTTACTTAATACCTATATTAACAATTTATGTCTTTAACAGTTCTAATTTATTTCAAAATATATGTCTTTATGATGTTACTCTCTAAGTTTCCAACTCATGCTTCCTTAAAATTTCATTCCTTGTCGTTTCATGATTTATAATCGCTTAATTGGTCGAGTTATGTTGTAAATATTTGCTTCTTTCTGAGTCCGCCCTAAGCAAAAAACTAAATTTAGTTACTTAGCTGGGCCTGGTTCTCATAAAAACGAAAAATTTTATCATCAAGTAAATATTAATGATTAATTTCATCAACTTTTGCTTTTTCAAGTTAGTGTTTGCCTTAATCGTAAAAAAAACTTGATCAATTTTACCTCGAAATAAGCTTGATAAGGTACAAAAAAAAGATTAATCTAATTAATCATTTTAATCAAGTATTTTTATCATTAAGAAACTTTGTGAACGTCTTAACTATATGAATATAATTTTTTTTTGGTTGTATGTACAAGTCATTGGTCAGGAGGCTGGCCCACCACAAAGGGTAAATTAGACGTAAGCAAATCAAAGGGAAATATGCGTTAAGTGTGGTTCCCAAGAACACTACGACGCATTACTCACAAGGCACAGACAGAAGCTTTGTTCTGGTAAGGCTCAGCATGTCCATTCCTACAATTCTACCGTTCTGATTGCTTGGTGGGGAATCGAACCGCCAGCCTACTGTCTTCCGAAAACTAAACCGACGCTCCACCATTCGAGTTAAATGAACCAATCATCTGAGACCGGCTTGTTTGATTAGCGGAGTTAAGCAGAACTTCATGGATTTTTGTCTTGTCGTTGGTGGAGTTCAGTGAAAATAAGTGCAAACCACATACTCGTATTTCGATTCAGCAGACTTTTTCAGCCCAGATGCGCACACCTATACGCAAGGTGCTCAAACGACATTTTTTGTCAAAGGTTTACCTGTTAAAACAATTTGAATGGTGATGCAACAGACTAAAGAACCGCAAAAAATGAAAACAATGCGCTTGAAAATGAATAGGGGACACTGTGTTATACAGTAGTTTGATGAACGAAGCAGCACAGCATTGCGTAGAATAGCGAAGACAGAACGTGAATTTCAAAATTGCGTAACTATTAATGGCACATTACTGTACAAATCAAACCTCAATTAACCTTCAATTTTATTAAAATTAATTTAAACAAATAAAAGGTGTCAAATTATCAAATTACCTCAACTTTATCTTGGCTTAACGTAGTTATTTTCATTTCAATGAAATCAAATAAAGACACTAAATTAGTCTCAGATATTCTTTTTAAAAACAACAATTTTAAACTTTTCTCTCAAACATACGGCTACAACAATTTTAATTTTTTTTTCTCTAAAATATCTATTGAAATATAGCAAAAACATTTTTTTAGCTCAAAATCAAAACCAATTTCAGTAGGACCATGTAGGAGTGCACCAGATGGGTGGCACCCAAACCATATCAAAATATTCATCTCCTAAATAGCTACTGATATGAAAAACAATTAACTCTCTTGCTTAAACCGTTGAAAATTTTGAAATTTAGTGATTCCATTTTCAAAGAATCCCGGAAGAATGGCACTCCCAAACTATCTTAAAATATTTGTCTCTTAAATTACAACTTATATCAAAAAAAATTAGCTCTCTAGCTTGAGCCATCAAAAAATCAATATTTTGGGTCCATTTTGGGGGTTACCAGGTGGATGGCACTCCTAAACTGAGTCAAAATTTTTTCTCTGAAATATCTACTGATATCGATAACAAATTAGGTCACTTGCATAAGCCGTTCAAAGTTTTGAAACGGGGGTCCCGGGAAAACTGGCAACTGTAAATTATGTCAAAAAATTTGTCCCCTAAATTCTGTATTTACTGATTTAAAAAAATTACCGGTAGCTTTCTAGTTTAAGCCGTTCAAAAAATTGATTTTTGGAGGATCCATTCAGGGGAGGTTCGCGGGGTGATGGCACCTAAAAATTTCAGGAGACAAAACTGCGTCTAATGATAAGTTATAAGACATTATTCAGAGTCTTATGGAATAAGTTTGATTGTGCCTCTAAGACTCTGAATACTATTTATATAGCTTTATCATTAATTTCTCAATACCTTATTCTTAATAAGTAAACTGCGTTTATAGCTCAACAACTTTTACATAGAAATTAAATTTTGGTGTTTTGAAGTTTTAGAGAAGAGCGTACAAGATTTAGGAAGATAAAAAAAGAAAAAAAAGGACAAAAAAAAACAAACTCATCGTGGCCAAAGTGGATGAGTAATGGGTAAAAAGGTATCTTAAGATATATGATCAGGTAAAATATTTTTGCTGTACTTAAGCCGTTTCTCAATAAAGCAATCTTTTTCACCAAACTTTCAAAGCGGGTTTTGGGTTATAAATCTAGTGCCTAAAAATTTGATACAAACAAACATGCTTTTGTTTCCAACTGCTGTCCAAATTTGATAAAACTAGACCTAACGGTTCTGAGAAGTTTCAGGCAAAAACCCAATAGTTTGTTACTCGTTCGTTGCAAAATGGCCAACTAAAAACAAAGAAACACGCGATGCGAGTGTCGGGCGTTTCAAATATATCAATACGAATTTAGAAGTTTAGGAGTTATAGGCTTGGAAAATTCCGGTAGCGTAGACAAAGGGAGAGATGTTGACCCCCCCCCCCCCCCGTTGGCCTGTCGACCAAAATCCAGATTAAAGAAAGTACCACATTTTCAGAGGCTGTCTTTTGCATGCACTGGAATGGACTCAAAAATGATTTAAAGCTGCTTTGAAAACATTAATATCAGGAGGCATATTGGTCAACAAAAACTTTGAAATTTGGCCAAAAATTATCAAAAAAACAAAAAAAATTTAAACTCAGCAGTGGGAGCATAGGCGTAGCCAGGATTTTTGATTGGGGGGCCTAAACCACTAATCACATGCTTGGAAAGAGACTTGGAACTTGGAAAGAGAACTTTTTCGTGGGGGCAAAGATATCGTAGTATGGAAGATCACGAGCCGTGATCTGGTGTTGGCACGGAACTAGGAACTCGTTCAAGGGAGAGGGTTTAAACCAGTAGTTAAAATGCGAAAATGACTAAACTGGGAGACGTGTTTGAGTAAAGCATTGTACTGTAATTTAAATGTATCACAGAAAGGGTCTGGGGGCGGAACCCCCAGCCGCCGGAGGCTATGGGGGGGTGTGGGCGAAGTCCTCAGCCGCTGAGCGATTTTTCTTAATTTTTTGGAAAAAAAGCTACTTTAATACTATTGAATCACTTTTCGCACGTATTCAGAGCCATTTGAAAGTAGCCTACTAGACTTTTAACATTTGAAACCCAATTGAAAAGATTAAGTTGTCCAGTCCTCCTTTTGCTTGCAATTAAAGTCCAAAACACGTTTAAAATCTTGCATTTTGGGGTTAAATTTTGTAAGTGACTTGGCCCAGATAAGGGGAAGTAAAGTACATTGCTTCCTACAATATTTTAGCAGTAAATAACAATCCAGTCGAATATTTTCCTTAAGCGATTATTGTTTTGTCATGAAAGCAACCAAGTTTAGGGGTACAAATACGTCCAGGGGACCCAAGCTCTCTCAACTCAAAAATTTGTTCAATGAGCATTCCCCTTACTGTAGCTAATTTTTTTCAAAAGTATTTTGTTGCATAAAAACTGGCGTGGTGGAGATAAATTGTTATTGAAAAATGTACTGTAGATGATTACCGTACGCCTACAACCCAAGTTATTGCCCGGGCCGGATTTACATTGAGTTGGGCCCCAGGCACTTCGTGATTTTTGCAATATTTTCCGGCCAAATACAGGTGAAGACCAAAAAAAGTCTTATGTGAGCGCGGGGTCCCTGGCACTGTGCCATATGTTAAATTCGTCCCTGATTATTGCGTTACGTTTTTGAAAAGGTTAGATGAGGGCCTTAGATTGCAACTTTTAGGATGAAAATCCTTAATTTCACTTGTTGATTGAAAACAGTAAAGCCTTATTTTACATAGTAAAATTTTTAACGTTTCGGGCTTGGCTATGTCCATCATCAGTGAAAAGTAAAATCTTATTGAAATAGAGCTATTTTTTAATTAGAATTATTAGAACTATTTTTTAATTACTTGTTTTATAATTGTTTTTAACCAACTTAAATAAAATTGCCGTGCAATCAGCACCGATAATTTCATTCGGGTTATACGTTTAAGTTGGTTGGCAAACATTAAATTGAAGGGGCCCTGGCCCTCTGAAACAATATTATTGTTGGGGGCCGATTTCAATTGGGGGCCATTTAAATATTATTGTAGGGGGCCCATTTAATTTGGTTGGTAAAAATCCAATTGAGGGGTCCCGGACCCTCTGGATCAATATTATTGTTAATTACTGGTGTTCGTGTATACTGTTGTACGCGAAATACCAGAAGAAACTGAACCTGAAACTATAGCCTTTTTTGCGACATTTTTATCATTGATAGCATTTCAATTGGGGGGGTCTCTATAACACATAGACGAAATAGATTACACCTTGCTAGTTTTATTTAACCAATAACATAGTTTAAGCAATAACTAGTTTTATGTCATAAGTTTAAATATCGCATTTTATGATTTACCAGCTCGTAAATAGGAGAAGTAGAGAACTGAAATTTCACCATTATAGCCACCTCCCACATAGCCCTTTATGCAAACAGTTTTAATCATGTTTTCGCGCTGCTAATACTTCAATGCCACGTTTTAAAAGCATAAAATTTTATCAAAATAGGCTAGAATTAAGTTATTATGCAAAAAAATGCAAAATTTTTGAGCACAAAATGACAAAATGCTGTTTGTGACTCCGACGGCTACGGCTCTACCCCCAAACTCCCGAAGCAGCACCAATTGCATACTTCTGCTACGCGCCTGAAAAGTTCAACTTTTGGTAAAATGGTTTTTTGTTAGCACATTTGTTTTAAGCTGATACTCAATAAGACTGACTTCAGCAGATCTTTGTTTTCATATTTCAGGTCCTAGTATTGTTTGTAAACTGACATTCTGTGCTACCGCACATTTAGTCGTCATATGTATCAACTGGTTTTGATTCACACAAAAATGTTCTCGACACAAAATGTCGTTTTGGTTTGTGGTGACGGAGTGAATTTAATATATTTTGTCCTTGCTTAATATTGTCTGCAGTATCAGGTTATTGGTACATATCGTTCATTGCTGTGGGTGGTATTACGTAACGAACGGTTATTGCGAGACAAAATGAATTTAATTATGTTGTCTTTGTTCTCGCTTTTCTTTGTTCACTCGCAGTATATCTATCGCTGCTTTGATTTATTATCATTCTAATTGCTATACGTAATAAAAGAAAGTTGAGACTCATTGCCTGCGGACTCACATCAGTTTGCTGTTCGTATTTGCTGTTCTTCTTTCCACGTTACATTCTCTTTCTATTACTTTCTTTTCACATTACTCAAGTTACTATTTTTTTTTATGTTACTTCTGTTCTAGAATCACAAAATCAAAGTGCCTCTTGTGTAATCTAAAGACGTGTCTGACGGACTTCTTCACGTGTTTGCCTTTGGTGCTAATTTGCATAATTCATTTCTTGTTGCTGCATTTTCGTAATTAAGATCACGTGAAAATCTTTTTTTCTTCTAGTTTTTCACATGTTGGACCTTGGCCCATTCATTCTTTATTTTTGCTGGAATAGTGCGCACTACTTTATTTTCTGAACGTTTTAGTGGGTTAATATCTTAATCAAACACCATACTTAAATACATTTCTTTTATCTACGGATTGTGGTTGTGATCTTCTCAGGTGGTTAGAAAATTGTAGTGAAGACCCGTTGGGCTCTCCACAGGGTTACCGTTATCAACTGCTTCAACTTGTTACGGTTTCGTAACATCTCCCTCACCGTAAAGTGGACAAGGGTAATGGAGAGTGATAGAGAAACATTCTCTTTATTATTCGACTACAATTTTATATTTTCCTTGTCGGCAAACGTATTGTCTGTTTTATGTTCATTACTATGTTGGTCTTTAATATTTTCATGCGAAGAAATTCACATTTTGCATTTATTGCTTTAAACGAGATTTAACTATTAAGACTGATACAGATGCATTGACAATGTGAAGAAAACTTAGAGTTAATTGGAACGACCAACGCTCGCGTCGCGCATTTCTTTGTTTTTACTCGGCCATTTCGGACTTTTGCTTATAACTCAAGAACGGTTAGGTCTCACTGCATGAAATTTTTACAGCAGTTGGAGATTAATAAGTTGCATATTTGTACCAAATTTTGAAGCAATAAATCACGTGACTTTGGTTTTAAGACCCAAAAACCGCACCAAAAGTTTAGCTTGAAAAACGGTCTCATTCAAAAACGGCGTAAGCAAAAAATATTTCACACGGTCATAACCTTAAGAAACCCATTCATCCCTACCAACCACTTTTGGATGCACTTTTTTGTTTTATTTTTTCCTTTTTTCCTTTTTTTCCTCTTTTTTTCCTTTCTTTTCTTCCTAAATCTTGTACGCTCTTCTTCTCCTAAACCACAAAACACCAAAATCTAATTTTTATGCAAAGTTGTTGAGCTGCAATTGCAGTTTTGTCTCCCACAATTTTTTTGGGTCACTCCCCGGGAACCCTCCCAAAATGGGGCTCCCAAAAACCAATTTTTTGAACGGATCAAGCTAGAGAGCTAGTTTTTTTCATATTAGTAGATATTTTACAGAGAAATATTTTGACATAGTTGAGGGATACCACTGGTAGCCCCCAAATGGACCCCCCAAAAGTGTTTTTTTGATATCCTCGGGAACTATTCAAATGGACCCCCAAAATCAATTTTTTGAACGGCTCATCCTAGGGTGGCAGTGTTTTTGATATCAGCAAATATTTACCTGACAAATATTTTGACATAATTTGGGGGTACTATCCTCTCCTTTGGAGACCCCCCAAAATCAATTTTTTGAACGGCTTAACCTAGGATGGCAGTTTTTTTTTTTTAATCAGCAGATACTTAACAAAGAGTTATTTTGGCATAGTTTTGGGGTACCACCCCCTCAGAAACTCCCCCAAATGGACCATTCAAAAACCATTTTTTCGAATGGCTTAACCTAGGGTGCCAGTGTTTTTTTGATATCAGCAGGTATTTAACAGAGAAATGTTTAGACATAGCTTGGGGATACCACCGGGGACCTCCCAAATGGACCCCTAAAAAAGTGTTTGCTTGATATCAGAAGATATTTAACAGAGAATTACTTTGACATAAATTGGAGATACCATCTCCCCCGAGGACCCCCAAATGGACCCTCAAAATCCACTTTTTTGAATGGCTTAACTTAGGGTGCCAGTGTTTTTTGATATCAGCAGATACTTAACAGAGAATTATTTTATTATGGTTTTGGGGTACCACTCCCCGCGGACCCCCAAATAGACCTCCTAAAAATCAATTTTTTGAACGGCTTAAGCGGGGCTAGTTTTTTTTTATATCAGTAGATATTTCAAAGACAAATATCTCAACTTGGTTTATGGACCATGATGTTTAGGTGTGGCCGATTATGCCCGGAGACAAGTATGCGCCGGGAATATTAGGTGCGGGGACTTTTATGCGCCAGAGCTAAAAAAAATTGAAAAAATTTTTTTTCCAAACAAATGTGATATATTTCCAAAGTTTGTAACACTTCGCTATATTTCTAAACAATTTTTTTTTTTCAAATGACAGTTTTTTTTCAGAAAAAACAATTTTTAAACATTGTTTTTCAAACACGAATTTTTTTCATATAAAACTTTTTCCAAAAAAAGTTTTTCAAACAACAAGTGTTTCGAAAAAAATTGATTTCTCCCTTATTGTATTTTTTTCATTAAACAAAAATTTGCTTTGCTCAACATGTTCGCAAAGTGTTCTTTCCTAAGCCTGACGTATGCAATCTCCAGCCTGCGGTCTCAAATTCTGAGGCGCACGGGCACGAATTGTTTGTGTAAATGTGTAATTTTGGCACACGCAGGAAGCCGTTTGACGTTTCATATGTTTATTTTTAATCTACTGTACCAAACAATATTTTCTACCTGTATCAAACAGTCTACATGAACCAAACAAACAATTGTACCTAACAAAGTTTTTCGGGAACTAAGGATTCATCTTCCAGCTGATTCCTATTTATAATTGTAAGACCTTGTTGTACATACAGGAAAAACAATGATTAAATGGATATTTTTCAATTTTAATTGTTGCATCTAAATAACTTGTAGTAAAAATAATGTTAAATTCTCGCTACAGAACTTTTCAGGTTTTACAGGATTGTAGGCTGCTTCGAATTATTGTTTTACTTTCGGATTATTTTTGTCGTGTGAGTTGAATTAGAAGTGGGTGCAGACTCGACAACCATTTTTGACAATTTTTTTATTTTAAGTTTTGCATACAAGTGCTTTAAAGTTTAAATTGTTAAATTGCTGTAAAGACAACCTTGTCCAACACCTGCAAGCAGGGGTGCAAATCTTTGTTGAGCATTGGGGGGGATAATTTGCAATTTTACCCCAATTTTGTCCTATTTTCAACATTGGGGGGATGAACCTCGATCAACATTTTTTTCAGGTGAGCAAATTAAGTGAAGAGTAAAAAAAAAGGTGTTCACCAAAAATAGAACACTTTTTCCCCGAATTCAGGTGAAGACCAAAAAAAGGTCTTCACCAAAAATGGAACCAGGCGCGTAGCCAGAAATTCGCAATGGGGGGGGGGCTAATTTTTGGGTCTGGGGGCGGAGCCTCCAGCCGCCGGAGGCCAATTGGGGCTGGGGGTCTGGGGGTGGAGCCCCCAGCCCTAAAAAATTTTGCATTTTTTTGCAAAAATAACTTAATTTTAGAGCTATTTTAATAAAAAATAATGTTTTTAAAACGTAGCATAGAAATTGGCAGCGTAACATGATTTAACTGGTTGCATTAATGGGCTATGTGGGAGGTGGCTAATGATACCATTGTAGTTTTCTTGTTTACGTGCTGGTAAATCACAAAATTCTGTTATTCAATAAAACTCACTCGGAGTAATATATTTCGTTTATATTTTATAAAGAAAAATAGTTGGGGGGGGGCTAACGGAAAGATATTTGAGAGAAGTGATGGGTAATTAACTAATACTGAATGGCCCCCCCTACCCCTTATTTCTGAGTTTATAATATATTTGTTGATAAAAGTTATGTTTGACATTTTTACATTAGCGATCAAATTTGATTGCTTATTATTGGGCATTTTTCGAAGTTTTCATTGATTTGTGACTTTTATTTTTGACAAATTAGCCCCCCTCTGAATATATGTCTCTAAAGATGCTTTAAGTCACTTTTTAGTGCATTCCAGCACAAAAAACAGTCTCAGAAAAGATAAAAACGTGGTATTTTCGTTATTCTGCATTTTGGTTGACAGGCCAATGGGGGAAGAGCTATAGCCCCCTCCCACCCCCCCCCGGCTATGCTACTGAATGGAACACTTTTTTTCCCCGAATTCAGGTGCAGACCTGCGCTCAGATGCACACCAGAGTCAAATTATTGGAGGGAATGCAGATGTAGACCATACTCAAATTATTGGGGGGGATACAGCCAAATTATTGGGGGGATATATCCCCCCATCCCCCCGGGTTTTGGCACCCCTGCCTGCAAGTAAAACGAACGATTAAGTTATATTTTGGATCGGCTTTCCCCAAATAAATTCTAGCTACGCAGACCAGACCACCCAGAAAACTGCGTTTGCGCTTGGCTAATACTCATTTCATTTGTGCTTCAAAATCAATCGTTTTTGCTAGTTTTTCGAACAGGGCAGATCAGTTCAAATTTTGTCCCGAGAAACAGCACGGTAACGAGGATAACTTGTTCATACCCAAGTAGCGATTTTTCGCTCTTCGACACTTCCAGGTACTTGCTTAAGATCAATTATCTAACCGTTCAAATTATCAAGTTTCAAGTCCACTCGAGTTGCCGGACACGCGTAATTTTACCCCCTCGCCACCATCTTTTTTTGGTTGTGTCAGTCAAATGTTTCAAGAAGAGACAAATTAAACAAGTTTACTTGAAAGAATCAAAAGAAATAAGCGTCTGATTAAAAAGAACAAACCAACAAAAACCTAACAAGAACAAGACGGAGAAAAATAGCGAAAATGCCGTCATAGTCACATTGAGAATGCATGCTAAAACTCTGTGTAATTTCATCCAAGCGAAATGAACTAACAGATGAAACACGGTAATGAAAAGAGTGACGGCTCAATTGTGAAGATGTGCTCTAGTTAGAATGCAATCATCAACGAGCAAAAAATAAAAATAAACGGTCAATGACTATAAAAGGCAACAAAGATAACACAAAAGTCTCATTAACTGTGAAAAAGAAGAGCTCTATCAATACTGCACACAGTACTTTAAATTAATTGCATTAAATAATAAAACATTATAAACTCTTTGAAACCATTCTCTATTTCTGCTTTGTTGTTAAACACAGTGGCGCACCCAGGGGGAGTGTTTCAGGGGTCGAAACCCCACCTTTTGAAACTCAAAAAAAACTTAAGTTTGTTAATGCAACGCAGTTTGTAACCCTTTGGTAAATTTACTTTTCTCTAAATAATCACTGAAGTTGTTGTTAATCACTGAAGATGTTGTTTTAGGATGGTAATTTGATCCTGCACCATATTTACCAAACAATAGAAAATTTTTCATTTGTCTCATCTACGATATTGCTGACAGAAACAGATTGTGTACCTATGTGTGTTAATATATCCATGGATATTGAATAATGGATATACAGTATTATAAGCGATCTTAAACTTGTAAACAGAATAGAGCTTGACACTAAAAAGAGACAGACGGCCATTCAGTGAAAAAAGACGCCCTTACGTAAAAAAACAAACTACTTAAGCCAAATGCACTTTAGCAAAAAAAAGCGAACAAATTCCATGTTTGAAATAGAAAACCACAACAACATTACATTCAAACGTCGAGATTTCTATTCTGCAACCGTATTTAGGAATTTAAAAACAGCTTTTAATAGCGTTAGAGCTGTCATTTTCAAATTTTTTTTTATATTTTTGCATTAAGGGCCGGAATAGACGAGCAAGTTTTTTCTGCAATTTTACTACTCTAGCAGTTATCACTCCATTTACACGTGAAGCTGTTTTTCTGCAAATTTACTTGCAGCAATGAAAATTTTTGGCCCCGGAAGTAATCATCTGCAAGAAACTAAAAGTTCCATTTACACCTCCGTGCAACAATTTTTTTTTCCTTAAAAATGTTTCAGCAATTGTGTTGTGAATTTGGTCTGCAAGACCTTGAAAATCCATTTACACGTGGCGATTTTAACACTCTTGCAGACAGAGTTGGACTACTTGGCTATAATAATCTCAATCTGAACTATCAGTAGGCGTGTTTCGAAAAAGAAAAGCGGTAGAAGCAATAGTAATTCAAAATACGTTCAAAATGAAAAAAAACAACTTAGATTTGTATATACGATCCTAGCTTCCTCGAAATGACTCCGTCATAAGACAGGCGATTTTTAGCAAGGGGCGTTTAACAGTCATCTTTTGTATTCTAGCCACAGACAAGAAAATATCAAGCACAACTTCTGCGATATATTGTGAAAATTGCGTTTTGCTTGAAATTTTTATTTTGAGACAATGCAGAAGTCGCGTGCGGACTAATGCTATTCAAATTTGTTGCGGATTAAATGCGCTGCGCTTTCAAATTTTTCTTTTTTATTAATACCGCAATTTTATACTTCTGACTTAATTTGGTTTATTTTGATCGTAATATTGTCAAATGTCGACATTCTATCGCTAATTAGTGAAATTACTTACTGCTTTTCCGTCTTAAATCACTAAAATGCAAAAGTAGGTGTAGGCCTAGGCCTAAATCTTTCTAGGCCAAAAGTAATAAATTGTTCAAATAGTGAATCTTTTCCTGTAGTTTATCTTTCTTTACTCTAGTATTCTGATGCTTTAATATCATTCTAGTTTATAATGTAGTTTTTGTGACCAAAGTTTAACACTATCCGCTTTTCTACAAGTTTGTTTTTATAGTTGTGATGTAATAATTAACTTTCGGATTTGAAACTTAAAAAAAATTATACTGTTCATATTGATGCTACGTAGCTTCAGTCGTAGCTCTATGTCGTATGCTCGTAATGTAATGATGTTGGTCGTCATGACCAACGAAACATCAATAAAAGCAACAAGGCTTTTGAGATCAAGCTTGCTGTGAGTATCAAAGGTGGAGTCCTCGAGGACACATTTTCAAGTCCTTGGCCTCGAAGCCTACAAATCTTCCAAAATTGCCCTGTCCTCGGCCAAGGACAGCACTATTTTTTGAATCATTAAAATTTCGTTAGAAAACGCCAGAAACCTTTCGGAAAATTTGCGAAGACCTTTTTTTTAGAGATCGCCTGGAAAAAATTTTTGATCCCTTTTTTTTTTGGAGAACACTTGCGCTTGTGTCCTTGGTCCTTGGCCTTGGCTCCGAGCATATCTGTCCTTGGCCTCGAGAGGGTCTGTCCTCGGAAGGACTGTCCTTGGCCTTGGCCTCGGATTTTTTTGTGTCCTTGGCCTCGAGCCTTGTGTCCTCGACTTTACTTCTGGTGACTATGACTTCACCGGAAGAACCCCAGAATCAGGTTTATCACTAAAATGCGTGATTTACATTGTCTGTTTTACACTTAATTGCAGAACTTTGGTTGTGCTTTGACTTGGTATGAAAATCTCGTTCCGCAATTGCGGAATTGCGTTTCAAAAAGCCTGTTGCGGAAGTTGCGTTGCGCTTCTGAAAATACGATATTTAAAGTGCGCCTCTTGTTCTGCGCTTTTAGTGGTTTAAATAGTCGTTGCGTTTTGTTGCGCTGCGCATTTTGTAAAACTCGTATCTATCAAAAAAAAAACGTTTTAGGTAATGTTGATATAATAAAATTCAGACGGAATCTAACATACTTTTCCACATTTCCATATGCATTTACAGTACTACTATGTGAAAATTTTGAGATGGAAACCAGCCCCGCCTGGCCTCTTTTTCTCTGGCTACTGCCCAGTATAACACACAAACAGTAATAGTCGCAAACATGTTAATAACGAAGAGTCACGTTCACACAAGCTTTATCACCTAAACAAACCCAGCATTCACAGCATCACAAAAAAGTTGCTATTCGAGATATTATAAAAATGTTGAATAATGGAATTTATTGCATTTAAAAGAAACTGCTTTACACATAATCGTTAAAATATTATTACTATCCGGTAATTTATTTATATACTGTAGACAATGTAATACCGTACTTATATCTTTTTGCTCTAAGCAGTGCTTTTTTTTACTCGGTCTCTATATTCAGTTGTCAATACGTTCCGAACTGCAGGGCTAATTCCACAATCACTTATCAACGCTTCTATTTCAAAATGTTGTCCAAATATAGCGATGCTGGAAATGTACAGTAATTGTGCAGTATACAATTGTGTTGTAGCAGAACAATGCGATAAAGTCTAAAAGTGTCCAAGTGTCAACGCAAGATGTTTTATTTATTTCATTTGTTTTTTAGTGAGCAGGTCCTGGAATCGATCTTATTTTTTTTCATATATTTTAAATAGCTTATCTTATGTTGTTGCCAACTTTAGTTGACTTTTTTACGTTGCTCTTCTTTTCACACTAAATTTGTATCTAAGGCCTTTGGCGATTCATTTATCAAAAATCTTCCTTTTTTGTTTAGCAAGTTGGCAACGCCTAATTAGTTTTCTGTTTCTACGCTGTGTTGGCCTCCAAACCAAAATTTTAAAATGCTCAGCATTTCATGTATATGTTTGTGCTTTTCATTAACTTTTGTTATGATGCTACTGAACCACCGCTGTTATAAACCACCAATATTCACGATAATAATAAACAAATTAGTTTTAATTTTGCATTCTATTGAGTCGGAGGCAAAAAAATTCGTTATCATTTTCGTTCAAGAAGCCAATTAATCTTCAGTTAAATTTTGCCGCCTGGTTTTATATTTTATCATTTATCTGTCAATAATTTTTTTGTGGAATCTGGCGTTTAGTTTGACCGCTTTTCAGTAAACCAGCTTGGTGAAGGCCTTTGAATTTCTCGTGGCCAAAATTCAGTAAGTTTAGACAATATCGTTCTGTAACGCCAAGCAGATAGGCATAATAGCATTGTGACGTACGCACGAGAAGTCAAACAAAATTGCAGCAAGTTGAAACACGGCCGAAGTTATTTCAATGTTGAGGAAAGTTTTCCGAAATCTTGCAGGAAGCCATTTACACGTCACAAGAAAACCCTTCTGCAACGTTTCTGCAATCGTTTCAGAATATTCTTGCTAGGCCATTTACACACAGAAAAAAGTTGCATCAACGCTTCTGCAAGCGTTCTTGCAGAAAAAACTTGATCGTCTATTTCGGCCCTAACTTCATAGTATTTCAGGTGATTTTTGCCGCATCATTTGTCATAATAACAACCCATTGTCTATTTTAATGTAATCAACCTCCATATATACTTACTACTGCATTTTATTTTTCTTCATTCCAGCGTAGATTCATGAAGAGAACCGAACGAAACCATTCAATCTAAAACAGGCTTTTTCAAGACTACCCATTTCTCTAAAGAGCGGAAATGATAGTTTAGACGCTATTGAAAGCTATTTTCAAATTCTGTACCACAAATAAGCTTTTTTAATTTAAAAACGCATTCACTTAAAAAGATTTAAGCCAAATATGCAATCTTTCAGAACTTCAAACGTATTTTGGACTCGATCAGTAAGCGTGTGGGGGCTGATTGGACTGAGCAAAATAAATTGTTTCAAACTCTTCCAAATCTTAGTAATTTAGCTGTTTCTAATTGCTCTAAAAGCGTGCAAAATGCCATCCAAATGGCGTTAAATAGATGTTTTTTTCTGAAAAAATTGCAAGAATTGCCAAGCAACTGGGGGCATTGCGTCCAGGCTCCCATAGTGCGAACTAGTACTCTCGCGTACAATCTTCCCCACCAACAACTTCCGAAATCGATATTACAGGGTTTCTGAATAAACAAATGTTGTAACAAAATGAAACTTATCACGAAACCCCGTTTGACTATAATAGCGTGCATTTTCAATAATGGTTAAAATAAATTAACTTTAATTGGTTTTTGAAAAATTGAACCCCCCTCCATTAAAAATTTTTTGGTTGCCCTCCTGATTAACAGCATTAATTTCAAGTTCCGATAAACTAGTAAGTATTATAATATACAGCACAGTACCGGCAAGTAGTTTGCGATAAACTGTCACGATTAGTTGATCGATATTCATGCAATGAAGTCGATTTACAATTAAGCTAATTCGATATTACTGTCACAATTGCTACTCCGTGGAACTCACGGTTAAAAAAAATTAAGATTTTCAAAATCTCTTTAATTTCAAACTGAGTTTTTTTCGCTTTCATTCATAAACATATAGTACGAGTGTTACAGACGCCCTCTGTAACTATAGCGTAAAGATAGGTTTTTAGGTTGCCCCAGCGATTCGAGACTGGGGCCGTCACCGTCCGTGCTGTTTCCACAACTTCAAGTTAAATTCCAGCAGATAGAGGTTTATTGAGAAAATTATAATAAATTAAAGAGCTACACGGCACGGCAGTAAAATATTTGAAAATTAACCCAGGGAACAAAACAAAAAGTAACGATGCCGTGTTACTAAAACTTACAAAAATAAAACGTCCGCTTGCTTCAAATCCCAAAATGAAATGAAAGACTAAACGCTAGAACTCGGGAAAAAAGCAAAAGAGCTGCGCGTTGTGCCGGAAATTAGGCGTCGAACGAAACGTGCGAAAATTAAAAAACACAATGACGCGCAGACTAACACAGCAAAAATAAGAGCCAAATAAAAGAACCGAGTTCGAAAATTTAACAGGGCAAATAAAATAGATCGGTGCTGTAACATAGCGGCCCCTTGAAAATGAATCAACTATGAAGTTTCAACACAAAACACAAATGAAAGCACCGATACGTGCAAACAATAAGTAAAAAGGGTTTTTTAAAAAAATTATGATAAACGTGAGCAGTAACGAAAAATTTACTTTTAAAATATGCAGTGACATAATCAAAGCAACAACAAATGATACGAGTGACGGAGGGGAAGCAATACGGCAAAGGACGTTATAATTCGGGATATATTTCGAGCGATACGGACAACACAAGAAAAAGAGCACAGTCTAGCACAGTTTAAAATCAACTACAATATTTAGGCCTACACTTAAACGCTACAACAAAGGTAAAAAAAAGAAAACTCTCTATACAGAAGCTATCTTGGAAATATCCCTAAGGAAATATATACTCGATTTCGCCAGCTGCTGCATTTTTCTTTGGAGCAGCGACAGATGCCCTGCGAACTATTTCTTTACCGGCACGCAACTGTGGATGAAGACGGTGAATTCGACCCAACCGGTAGGCCCCCCGTTTGGACAAATCCTCTGCATCGTCTACAAGGACCAATGGTCCCACCACAAGATTTTCACGTAAAGTTCTCCACTTATTACGCCCTTGTAGACAAGGGAGATAACCCTTCATCCATTGTAACCAAAACCGCTGAGCCAGCGTAGCGCAGTATTGAAAATCACGTCGCAAATCCCCTTCATCGTGAAAGGTGCTAACAGGGGTGTTAAGGGATAGCTGCTGTCCCAAAAAACATGACGGTGTGAGTGGAGTCAGATCGTTAGGCGTATCACTTAAGGTAGTCAAAGCCGATCATTAACATTTCTTATAGCATCGGAAACAAAAGTTTGCAATTCTATAAGAGAGGGCAAACGTCTGGCCTCTCCCAAAACTTGGCTTAGAGCGGTTTTAATCAGTTTAACCATAAATTCCCAACTCCCGGCTTGGCTGGGGGAGTAGGGAGGGATTCTAACCCAATTAATCGAACGTTTCCGCAAAGAATTATGGAATTCAGTCGAGTCAAGCAGCAACGGCAGCTGTTTTTCAGCTGCACAAAACGATTTTCCGTTGTCCAAAAAGAAAGTGTCTACAGGGCCTCGTAAGTTAATGAAACGAGAAAAGGCCAGTATAAAATTGTTAAGGTCCAATCCCATGACAACCTCCACGAGAACACAACGAGTGCACAGGCAAGTAAATAAAAGGCTCTAAGCTTTACGCTGGTTTCTGTTTTGTTTATATAAGATAGGGCCAAAATAATCAGTTCCGCAAAACTTAAACGGTTTATTCACAGCAGTAACGCGAAAAGATGGCAAATCTGCCATCAGCTGTCGAATCGGTTTTGCCTTTTCAAGGGCGCATTTAGCACAGTCCGCTAGATAGCGCTTAACACTTGATATTCCATGGATTATCCAAAACCGTTGCCGAGTCTTCATAAGAGTATACGAAGGACCAGCGTGTCCCGCGTCCGAGTGTTCATAAAGTACAACTAGACGTGTCAAAGCATGTCTGCTGGGCAAAATTATAGGGTGTTTAGTATCCGTGGGGAGGTCGGCGTTTTCGAGACGACCCTCCACACGCAAAATCAAATCCGGTCCCAAACAAGGTCGCAAGTTACGCAACGTTTTTAACTCATTAACCTGCAGAGTTTGCTCAGAATTAACAGCAAGGTTGCGCAAGCGTTCAATAAATATTTCGAAGTCATCCGCGGAACCATAGTTTAACCCCTCAAGAGCAGGTCCAAACACTGTCTCTGAACGTACCCTATAGACTCAAAAAAGGCCCGGTCCAGAGAAGCAGCGTCGAACTCTGGCTTTCGAAATAGTTTACGTCTAAATTTAGCTTTTACTAACTCCACAAAGGCGAGCAAGTAGGCAAACCGCTTTTTTAGCGCATAAAGGTTACGCGAAGTTTGCATCAGTTTAAGAATTTTGTCGCCGGTTTCAAAGATCGTATTCTCCTTACACAAAGCCAAATGAACAACTGGAGCAGGACTAAGCGATTTTACGTCCTCCTGTCCCTCCACGAGGAAGGAAGGTCCCTCAATCCACAATTTAATTAACTCAGAATTTTTGCAAGCATTCTCGTGGATTCCAACATCAGCAGGATTTGCGGACGTATTCACATACCTCCACGCGTCCGGCGCAAAAAAGGCCAAGATCTTATCAACTCTGCGCTTAACAAAGCGAACAAGGTGCAAATCAGGGTTAGTTATCCATTTCAAAATCACCTGCGAATCAGTCCACTAATGGACGCTGCAATTCAAATAACTCAACGCCGCCGCAGCTTGCGAAGTAAGTTCACAGCAAAGCTTCGCCGCTTCTAACTCCTTACTCGCAATAACCCAATTAGCCTGATGTGTCAAAACCAATCTAGATTTACCCAAAACAAAGGCGACTTGTGATTCACTACTCTTTCACCATTCACTACTCTTCGCAAATAAACAACACAGCTAAAGGCCAAATTGGATGCGTCGCAAAAGCCATGTAGCTGGTAAACAGCAGTATTTACCGTCTTACCACGATCATCAAAACAATTACGTGAAATAGAGAAGTCATTTAACTTATTCAACGATGAAAGCCACTTTTTCCTCTTATCTTTAACATCCAACGGTAAAAAGTCGTCCCAGTCAGCACCGGAGATCGAGACCTTTTGCCAAATCAGTCTAGCCCCAAGGATGAACGGCGACGCCATTCCCAAGGGATCAAACTGACTCGCAAGCTGGCTCGCCATCTGCCGACGAGCAGACGCCTCACAAAACTCAAGCAAGTTTATCAAAAGTATGTCCTTCTCAGTATTCCATACTAATCCTAACGCCTTAGAATCAGGAAGAGGTTGCGATCCCAGATCAATTTCACTCACTGAAGACGCAAGATCACAACGCGGGACTTTCAACAAAATCGATTTAGCATGACAGTTGGAAACCCACTTACGCAATTTAAATCCACGGCTTTCTATAAGGTCTATGCTTTCTTTAGCAACAATTCCAAGATCAGATAAAGAGTCACTGGCAAGGAAAATATCATCCATGTAGCGATTATTTTCAATTGCATTTAATGTTAACTTGGAAGCATTAGTCGGGTTCTCCTCAACTAAACGATTAAGAGCAAGCAATGCGACATAGGGGCTTGAAGTGATCCCCCAGACATGCCTGGTAAAACGAAACACCTGTGGGTTCCCGTGATCCAAATCATTATTTTCATACCAAACAATTCTAAACCAATCCTGCTGGTCACAAGGAATCCCTACCTGGAAAAAACACTTGCTGATGTCAGCGACACAAGCATATCTACCCAAGCGAAAACGAATTAAAACCTCTACCAAACAATTTAGCAAATTTTTACCTGCCAATACAGCCTGATTAATAAACATACCCTCCGCAACTGCCGCACCGTCGTAGACCACTCTTGGTTTAGCGGATTTAGTAACAAAAAACGGCAAGTACCACGCTTGAATATCAAGCGAATTACTTTCAACAGCAACCTCACGCAGCAACTCAGCAAAAGTGTCCAGTAAAATTTGTTTAAGTTCAGGGTTTTTATCGACGTTACGGCGCAAAGACAAAGTGCGTTTTAGGGCGCTCTCGTAATTATTTGGAAGCGCTTCAAGAACTTCCGACTTCAAGGGTACTGGCATTTCATAACCCCCATTTGCGACCCTAATGCGTATTTCAACAAGATTTCTAGCACGTTCGTCATTAAGCGATAGCTGCAGAGCCTCATCCTGCCTCTCGTATTCCTGCACAGTCTCCCTGAGAGAGGAAATCTCATGTCTCAATTTAACGCATTCACGAGCAGCATCTTCATAAGACTCAATCTGAACTCTCAAGGTAGACAGGGAACCCGAGGAGGCACAAACTCGACCACCACTAGCAATGGGCCCAAGACGAGTGAGTACGTAGTTTGGTTCCTCCGGACTCGCGCCTTCACGTTCCTCAAGGACAGTCAGAAGCAGCTTATCAGACTATCCAATCAAAACGTCAATGCGGTTACGTTCCGGAGCAACCGGGATATGCGAACCTTGAAAGTGTTTTAATTCAGTAACATCCACGGAGTGTGGCAAAGTGCTATCGTCATCTGAAAACTGTGGCACAACCAACGCATTTTCAATTACGAATTTTTCACCGGTCTAAAGCGATTCGAGTTTAAAGGCGGTGCGACCTTTGCAGTCCACAGTTTCATCCGATAAGGTGCGAATTTTTACATTCGAGTCGGAGTTAGTCTCTAGCCCCAGTTCAGTTTTTAAAGCATCGGATATAAGTGTCACCTGTGAAGCTGTATCGTGTTGAGCGTAAGCCAAAGTCGATTTGCCCGTGTTAGGTTTAATGACTCTGACTGCACTCGTACGAAGTAGGATCACCCCATTATCAACAGAATTAAGTTTACGGCAGGTATAGTCCTGGCTTTCCCGGCAATCAGTTCTCGGGGCGGGAATAGAACGGGAAACTTGGTCTACCCTGTCAGCGGCCCCGAGATTAACCTCATCATAACATTCATGTAGGGCACCAGCGTATTTGTTGCGGCATTGCGGCCCACAGATACGACATTTAGAAGGAAACGCACAATTACGCACAAAATGGTCAAGTGACAAACAATTTAAGCACCTTTTAGCATCCATAACTGTTTGCCTTTTAGCTCTGGGATTAAGAGCCTTGAACTTTTCACATTCAGCTAAGAAATGTCTTTGATCAACATTACTACAAAAGAAAAAAATCGGGGAAGGCTTGTTCAAACGACCATGTTCACCACGTGGTACACTGGAAGAAGTTGACTCGCGTTTATCCATGTCAAAAAACCTAGAGCAGGGCCCGGTAACAGCCTGGGAATCATTTTGTCTCCCATAAGCAACCTGTCGAATCCTCACGTTCTTAGTCCCACCCGTGGACTCGCGGGACTCATTTTTTTCGTCCGATTTAAAGAACGCTTGAGCGTAGTCCGATGTCATAGTATAAGGGCCGGTCTACACTGTGCGTAAAAAATTACAAAATTTTTTACGCTCGTACGTCGAGGTTGTCTACACTATACAAAACGGCGCTTACAAGCGTAACAGCTTAACAGCGTATTCTGTGGGTGGCCCTAATATTATGCTGAATTGGATGATGGAAATCACAGATTTGTTACAATTCTTTGTTGTTTCGGTTAAATTTAGGTCAGATTATGCATCACGAGAAGCAGTATTGTGTTTTTCATAATTTAAACGTTAATTTTTTTCTACCTTCCTCACAAAAAAAACATAACGTACGGCCAATCAGTGATAGAGTGTTTGTTACTGAAAAGCTAGATCTGGGTTCGATTCCTTGCTTAGCGTTCAGCAATAAAAAGGGACACCGTGAAGACTCCACAGTGTGTGGTAGACAAAACGTGGCAGCTGAACTCGAAGACCGAGAGGCTTCTTAGCTGTCTCCTGGCCAAAGCAACTTGGTGAATACAACAAAATTACAAAAATTAACTTATAGGCCACTGATGCAGGCCCGGCGTCAGGATAGCGTGACTAGGGGGGCAGAAATAAATTTTGGGGGAGCACGAGAAGTGTATTTACGTGAATTTAAGATTGTGGAGCAAACGAAAAAGATGAAGACATAAAAAAAAGGTCTTCAGTTCAAAAATTTTCACAAAGTCTGGTTTTCATCTCATAATTTTGCGACTTTTACGAATCCTAAAGTGAAGACCAAAAAAAAATCTTCGTCCCCAAAGTTTCATAAAATCCGGTGTGAGTCCACAAAAACTACGAAAAAACAGTTCTTGCTCGCAAATTTTAAGGCAATAAGCACCAATTTGGGTGTCTTAGGCCTCGATTTGCACTCCAGTAGCCCCGAGCCTGTTAATCTCTTCGGAGCACAGTCCTCGCTTGGGGCACACAAGCAGTCATTTGAGGGGGGGCACGGCCCCGGAATGCCCCCTTGTGGCGCCGGGCCTGCACTGACGGTCACTAGAGGCTGGTTTCAAAGGTCCGGTTCTTCCTCTTTTGAGTTCCTCTTAGCGGAGAGTGACTCGGTGGAAAAATCTGATCATAATGTTTTGCAGGGTACATTTTGTTTTCAGCTTTCAACTGTTTTTCAGTTCTACTGATACATTCCGTTTACAGAGGTGGAGTCCTCGAGGACACATTTTGAAGTTTTTGGCCTCAAAGCTTCAAGTCCTCAAAAATTGCCCCGTCCTCGGCTCGAGAGCAGCAGTAGTTTTGGAATCCTTAAAAGTTTGTAGATAGTTTTTTGTAGAAAAACTTGTTTTTTTGGAGATTTTGTGATTTTGTTTTTTTGAGAACACCTCAACAAAAAATTTTGAAGACCTTATTATTATTATTTTTTTTTGGAGAACACTTGCACCTGTGTCCTTGCCCTAGAAAGGGTCTGTCCTTCAAAAGGCTGTCTTTGGCCTCGGATCTTTTTTTGTGTCCTTGGCCTCGAGCCTTCTGTTGAGCGTCCGTGTCCGTTTAAGTCCGTTTAAACCCTCAACTTCACCTCTGTTCCGTGTCCGTTTAAGCCAAATGTTGAGCGTCTTTAGCCTCTCTCCCATATCAGATTTTAATATAAACTTTATCCAGTCCACCCCTGGAAACACAACAGACGGTGCATGATGCGTAGCATGCAGGTGTACGTTATCCTCTCGAATTGTCGAACGGTTTGAGTGCGCGAACACGTTAAACTACAATCTTTTCCGCATTTAATCCCTTCTGCAAAAACAACACGCATTTTATCATTATTGTATTGACTCCTCCCCCCAAGCGGTTTGAGTTAACTCCTTGTAATCAATCAGATTGAATTGCATTATAACTCCTAATTTAATAACTAAAATTTTTGTTGATATGCTTATTGCAGTATTCATCTTTTCTTTTTTCACACGAACGCTTCCACTGAACCCTTTTTTTTTACTACCACTCTGGTAGTTTTATATCACAGTAAGTAGCGCACGAGAATTTGATAATAAAAGTTTGGGATTCAATCCCTCACCCGCTAAACCTAAACTTATTCGTAGAAATGCTTACCTTAGCATTAGCCAAAGACTTAGAGAAATCTCACAGATGTCCAGCTACTTGCACTTTCATAAAACATAAAACGAAAATAAGGCGAACTGTGGTAGCTAAAAAATTTCAATTACCCTATACTGCAGTAATATTATTACCACTGAAACTGCAGAAAATTGATTGTGCGATTAGAGCATTCAATAAGTTTACTGTACTCCGAGGAGGAACTTTTGAATTCTCTCAATAAGACAGATATTGCAACTTTTGTAATACAACTGTATTCAATATTTTCAAAAACTCAATAAACTAAATTTGTTGCAAAAGCACAAAATTTTAAGCGCAAAGCAGTTTAATATTTCAGAAAGCAACACATCGGTCATCTCTTACGATTGTAATGTTTCGTAGGTAGTGAGGAACCCTCCGTCTGGTTGTCGCTTCACGTAGATATAAGCGCAGATTAGACAAGCACATATTATTATTGATAGTATTAATATATAAACAAGTGTAAAGCAAAAGCTACCTCAGAGATTTAATCAAAACTTGTAGGAAAGTTCATCTCAAGAGTTTTGTTTAAAGCAAAACCTGTCTTATAGGTTTAATCAAAACTTGTAGGAAAAAATAACCAGAGGATTAAAAAGGATGCCAATGTCCAATCAGTCTCAGAAAGCAGATATTTTATTATACATCACCAACATTTTGATTATAAAACTTGAATATGAGTAATGCCTGGATCCTGGAAAAGCCAAGCAGCAACTCTATGAAGCATTAATAACAACCAATGTCTAAATAATCACCAATGTCTTGATTGATTTCATGTTGGGAAAAAAAAATGTCACAAGTTCAGCCAACAGCACTTAACCTAAGCCATGAGCAATTTTCATTACAGTGTGTTGACCATGAGACATGTTGAAGAAATACAAAACAAACATTAATGAAATTTGATGGCTTTACTTCTGCTTTTCACTCTTATCACTAAAGGAGAAAATGTCATATTGTTAGTCAACAGCGCTTAACTCAAACCATGATCAATTTCCAGTAGGTTGTGGTGACCATAAAGCATGTTGTAGGAATACACAACAAACATTAATGGAACTTGATGGCAGAAGTGGAGTCCTCGAGGACGTCCTTGGCCTCGAGGACGTCCTCGAGGACAGATTTTGAAGTCCTTGGCCTTGGCCTCAAGTTCTCGAAAATTGGCCTGTTCTCGGCTCAAGGACAGCACTATTTTTTGGAATGTTAAAATTTTGTGGAGCGCTTGAAAAATTTTTTGGAAAACGTTTTTTAGTGGAGATCGCTTAAAAAATTTTTGAGAAGACCTTTTTTTTTTGGAGATCGCCTGAAAAATTTTTGTGAAGACTTTTTTTTTTTTTGGAGAGCACTTGCGCTTGTGTCCTTTGTCCTTGGCCTTTCGAACATTCCTGCCCTTGGCCTCGAGAGTGTCTGTCCTCGGAAAGGCTGTCCTTGGTCTTGGCCTCGGATTTTTTTGTGTCGTTGGCCTCGAGCCTTGTGTCCTCGACTCCACCTCTGCTTGATGGCTTCTGGTTTTCAATCATGCAGTTCCAACAATTTTCCAATTATCTTCTACTTGTTGGAGGACCTAGAGTAAAACAAATAATAATTACTACTACCAAAAACAGTTCAAAATTCTGCAAAGTGTCCAAAATCGTCGTGAGCAGTAGACATATCAAAAAAACGAACCAATTATGCATAAAACAGTTGCACTCAGAAAAGAATCCAAAATTTTTAGAGGCAACCAGTTCACACAAGACGATTTGACTTGGCCAACTTTAATCTTAGTCCAAACCAGACCTGAAAGATGTTTGACGCAAAACCCTAATCATATCGCTGCGGTGTCAAATTTTCTTGGATCAAACCGGTCACATTAAATCTCAAAAAGCGCCAATACTACATTACAGAACAAAGCTATCAAATCAAGTTAGCAAAATTAAAGCAAAAAAACAACTTTTTTTTATAACTAAACAAAGAATACTTTATTCTATCAAAACTAATTCAAGCGAAGATATCACTACAGCATTTTTTAAACCATAAGGCGCAGCAAACTGGAACATACAACTGTTAATTGGCGCGCTGTCGCAGTATCGATAAATGGCTTCTATAATTATTATTTTCTAGCATAAAGCGCACCATATGGCTTCTATAGCTTTTCTTTTTAGGCGCAATGTGTGCCAAACTATAAAATGCACTACATTACATTAAATTTATTAAACTCTAAAAAACTCTTTAAAAATCTAAATGGTTTAACTCTGAAAGAAATTATGGAATCAAATCAAGTCTTTCATTATACATGCTGTAATACATTGAAGCGCATAAAGTTGGCAGGGCCCACCACAGCATCATCGCACCCGAGCAACATAGCTGCCTTGAAAGAAATGTCGCAGCAATACAAAGCCACTGGCAATGCTGTGTTTGATTTGACCAGGCTGATTTAAATCTCAGACCTCTACTCCAGACACGAATGCATTACCACTTGATCAACTGGCCGGAAGAGAGCATAACCAGAAGTACAGATTAAATGCATCAGAGTATAAGGCACAAGTTGGATTTCTTAAAAACTTTAAGTATAATTGGTGCACCTTATGATTTGAAAAATATGACATTTTAAAATCTTAGTTGCACCTAAGAAAAACAAGCAATGCTACTCATATGTTACAAGAAACTTGAAATTGTGTAATTAAGTTGCAGTGATGTAAATACTGTCTTGTCACACAATCACATTAGAAAAAACTTTAAAAGTGACAAATTTTCTTCGGTCCACTGCTAATTTTAAATGATTATTTTTACTAAAAGCAAATGATTTAGATAAAACTTCCAAATTTGTTTTTTTATTTTCATTATGAAAACGCTTGAAGTTTTTTTTTTTAATAAAAGCTCAAATAGCTGGTAAAGATTGTCAATCTAGAAATACGCTTAACTAACCTTAAAAACCTGACAATGCTACTGTTAGATTGGTTATCATTCTTGAAATCTTTGAGCATTAAAGATCAACATTGTTTCATCAATTCATCAATAAATCTCTTTAAGTCTGGACCAAAGGACCATATCATTGATAAATTTGTTACATTCCAAATACTTGCAGTTACTATATTTTGTTCATTAATTTGAAAGTTTTATTCCACTCGTGCGATTAGTTTTCGAGTTAGAGCTGTTAAAACCTCCGATTGGCATATCAGTTTTTGACCCGCAAACCCATATCACGAGACCGATTACCCACAAAATTTGCACTAAGAATGATTTATATGTGCCCCATCTAAGTTCTAAAATTCAAGTTTCTACCTTTAGCCGTTTCAAAGTTAAAGCAATTTTACCTCTGTTGCCGAATTCGTAATTTTTCCTGGAAAAACAGGGACTTCCGCTGCAAAGCGTAACGGAAGTCCTAATTACCTCCCTTTTTTAAATTGTTTCTTCTCACACTTTCCTGTGGATCTGCATGACAATTAAATTCGTTTAAACACTTACATGCTTGAGTCAACACAACTACAGCAGAGTTTCAAAATCAAGCTTGACTTTGCGTTACTTGAAACTTCGTTGCGCAACAACTTCATCAGCGAAAAATGATTTTATCTGTTAACTCAGTTTACACTTGACGTAAAATCATGAGTGCATGGGCGCAATCTTTGTTTTGTTTTAACAGAAACTCAATACGCCTGGTATGGCTATTTAGTCTTTACCGGCATAAAGTTGTATCTTGAGTTCTTCGAAGAATCTTTCCTCTACTGTAGATTCAAAGATTTTCAACTTGGCAATTGTCGGCCATCATTTTAGATATAATATAAGATTCAATTAGTCTAGTCTAACAATATATAGGATTTTTTATATTGGGACTTTGAAAACTTTTGCTTTGTTTTTGGTTGTTTTCTTTTTAAGTTTAGTTTTGACTGATGATGGCTCTCTTCGTTGCCGAATTCGATTTCGGTTTATTGAATGCTTTCATTTTAATTTGAGCTGATTGTACATTTATTAAGTCTAATATTTGGTGTAAATTTTTAAAATAAACAAAGGGTACGCTCAAACGCTTACGACTGTACGTTAAGTTTTGATCGTACCTATGGTTTAATAAACTATAGTTTGATAAAATTGGGACTTCAATTTGTATTCTAGCTCACAACAATTAACGTTTTGCTTTTCTGAGACTCTTCTAGTATCGGTGTTAGATATTTTTTCAAGATTGACAAACCATTTAACCCTGACATTTGGTACGGGATAAACTTATTGAATAGAAGTCAAAAATAATCGTACCACCTCAGAAGTTAGGCCATGATGATGTCGGTATTAGATAAAGATTTTCTTGTCTGTCGCTTGTGACATAAACTGACAACACATGTCTGTTTTACAACACATGTTGTCTGTTATGATGATGACAGTATTAGATACGGTTTTTTTGTTGTCTGTTGTGATGATGATTATAACATAATATGTCGTCTGTTACGATAATGACATTATTATATACGTTATTAGATGACGGTATTAGATATTATGGTTTTCTTTATGGACTGACTTTCTAGTTGAGTATCAGTTTTTCTTCTGCAGTACTATTCTTTCTATTGACGTCAAAATTGCTCTAACAAAACGAGCTTTCATCTTTCGTAACTTAAAACTTTGCGTTTGCGTTACAACTTCACATTGGACGCCTCGCGTACACACACAAAAAAAAAGGGCAAGCCGCGACACGTTTGTGGTAACTTAGTTACGGCAATTAATAAGAAAGCTGACATAAAGACTTCAATCCAAACCTAAATATTTGCCAACGCCACAAAATCATTGCTTTGGTGAGCTCGTTTTAGTTACAGAAGTAATAGCAAAGCTGACATAATGACTTTAACCCAAACTTAAATATTTGCTAACGCCGCCTGCATTGTTGTGGTGCGCTCGTTTTTTATGAAATTGAATGTGCCATTGCAAGCAATGTTTGAGGACTTCGCGGCAGTATCCTACTTCTACTGAATTTCAGAACTTCAAAATAGTTTCCTTTTACGTTTACAGGGTTTGTACGTCAGTATATGGTCGTCCATGGTCAGATATACAATTTATATACATCGTTTTCTAATTTTTTTATGTTTCATTGCAGCTTTGTGGATTAAGTATGTAGGAAAGTAACCATTAAGGATCAATCAACAGTTTACAGCTCAATTCCGCTGAAGGCTGAGGAGGAGGCGCCCACTTCGTGGTTGCGGATCTGATTTTACCGCAGTTACGGATTTGGTAGTTTCGAGCGGCAGAAAAACAACGGTTTAAGAGTTTTATATATTTCACGCGCAATAAACATTCAAACATTGCAACGCACGTGCTTTAAAGCAAAATGTGTACTCTGTTAAAATCCATGAAAATATTGAAAGTGAATGATATTTGTGAACTAGAAATTGCTAAATTTATGTACTCTTACTATCGTTCCATGTTACCTGAAAATTTTCACAACTATTTTGAATATTCTGGCAAACATCACGACTACACGACACTGAGGTTGATCCAGTTTGTAACTTGATGTTTTCTATTTTCTGAATGATATGAAACTTGAAAGCACTATATTAAACGGCTGTTTGCTTCACTGGCTGCTCTGAGATTTGAACATTCACACTCCGGTTCTGATGCTCGCTATCGGAGTGACGAGCAGGTGTGCTGGTGCTGCAAGTTGACCTGCATTTCTATTGGACGCGTAAAGACTTCAAGCTTACCAAACAAATTTGGTGCATATTGTGTGTAGCTTTGGTAAAATTTTTAGTCACAAATAAGCTCATAAACAAAGAAATAACAAAATATAAAATTCAAACAAACTATGCCGACTGCAGAGCTTAACGTTACTTTACTTATCACTGACTTACAGTATTTGAGAACTTGTTCGAAAAGCCTTTGTTCTCGGCTTCTATTTTTTCTTTCAAAAACATCACTACTTTGCTTTCTGAGTGCGTTGCCCAACTGCATAAAACAGCTGAGCGCTTTGACCACTGCAACATGACTGTTACTCGAATACTCTACAAGTCTGCAGTGGTGCTGTGATCTCGACATTAGAAATGGGTCTGCAGTTTGAGAACCTCTTAAGCTAAGAGGTATATCTGCGTACATTGTTCTCTGCAAAATAATATTAAATTTCCATTATTTTGACCCTTTGCAAAAAAATTTGATAAAAAAAAGGATCAAATCTTTAGTGTATTTGCTGCATTACGCCGACACCTCTAACGATTCATCGGGGCTCATCTCAGAGTCATTGCGCCACGGGCAACGCAGCAGGAAAAAAGTCGCATTGGCGGCGAGCCATTGGCAACAATGTGTCTCACTAATAGAGGCCAGAAAGTTAAAACCCACAATCTTCCGTAAGAGAAAAAAACGCGTTATCGTTCGACCAACTGTCTGTCAAATCTTTTTGATGTAGAATTGAACTTTTTGCGGTTCTGTTCCTTTGCTTTTACCTTTATCTTTCAGTTTGAGGCTGCTTGCTGCGGGCAGGCCGGGGCCAGAGTAGTGTGACTGGGGGGGGGGGGGGGGGGGGTAGGGGCACGAACAATTTTTGCGGGGCACAAAATAAATTTACCCACAAATTCGGGGATGAAGACCAAAAAAATTGTCTTCATCCCAAATTACACCGCCTAGCATCTTGGCCGGTTGCCTACTTTCGGGGCACAATTTTCGCACGGGTTTCAAGATCTTTTGCCTCGAGTGAACGACGGGACCCTACGGTGCGGATCTCGGTTCTTGCTCACAGATTCAGGGATGAAATTCAAACAAAAAAAGAAATGTCTTCATCGCGAAATCTGAGGGTTCGTCATGATGTTTACCCGTGTTTTCATCCTAGAGCGAAAGTTTGCTCACGCTTGGGGAGACACAAGCAGTATTTTGGGGGGAAACATGCCCCGAAAAGCACTCCAGTGGCACCGTGCCTGTTACTTTGTTTTTGGGGCACAACTTTCGCTTGGGTCACATTTCTCACTGGGGTCACAAGCAGTGATTTGGGGGGGCACCACCCCGAAATGTCCTCTTTTGGCGCCTGGCCTGGCTGATGGCATATTGTTCCTAATTTATTCTAATGAAATTTTGGGCAAATTGAGCCTCGTTTTCTTAAAAAATTGTCCTTACAAAGAAGTTTGTGCAGTGTACTCGTAAGCTTTAACAAAAATTGTCAATTTTTCTTTAAATGCCAAAAGTTTTCTTTAGAGAACTTGGAGAGATACAAGGTGTGAGAGCTCCGGACGCTAGCTACTTGTTTCCATATTCTAACTGAAAATTTGCGCTGCAAATCTGGTTTATAAACAATGCCATAATTTTTTTCGCCTACTAAACAATTTGCTATTTTTGTGTTACTGATAATTGATAATTCGTTACTGTAGGCTACTACATGATGTTATTGTCACTGAAAGATATTGAGTTTGTACTACAGAACTCTAAGACAAGAGTCATGCAGTCAAGAGATTCCTAAACCGAGAGTGCTCAAACCACTTTGTGAGCGTAAATTAAATTCAGTTAAGGGGACTCAGTACAAGAGCACTTGGAACATTGTTTCACAAAATGAATAATGATTTAATGAAAATATGACAATAAATAGAATTGAGCCGTCGCGATGCGTTTCGTTCTAGCTCAAGGGACTCATCAGGAGACAAAGGCCAACTTTGTTTTATTAGCCAAAGAACAATGGGATTGGAATAGGCTTCCCTTACCGTTTAAGTTCGTATTGTAACATACTGTATAAATTTTGTAGTTTATAAATTTTGTTAAGTTTAAATTTTAGTTTGATTAAGTATAAATTTCGCTTAAGTTTGTAGAACACAAATTTTGCCAAGATCATAGTAATTTTAAATGCATATTGCGATGCTATATATAAACCAGTGGTTCTTAACCGGTGTGTAATTACCCCCAAATGGGTAATTTTGCATTTAAAAGGGTTAATGTAAATTTTCAAAAATATATTACTTTTATCGCAAGCGTTATCGTGTGGGACTATTAACTCTAAAAGTTTCATCGTGCCTCACTATTTTCTGTGATGCCATAGTTTAATACTAGGTCAGTAGTAGTGCAACTAGGGCCTATTATAAATTCTTTTGTTTCCTAAACAATCATTTAATAGTCTAGTCCAGTTAGTAATAGGTGTGAGGTGAGCATTTGCAATGTGGCTGCAGTAGTATAAGGCAAATTTAGTGCCAAAAAATACTAAGATGCTTCGATAGAACTGAAGTTACAAAGAAACTTTGTTTCATTATTTTTATTAAAAATCTGTTGAAAAGCCACAGTGATTTATTTAAAATTCTAACTTAGGAACAAAGTTCTAAACGGGCCGACTAATTCAGGCCCAAACCCGGCCCGAACCCGAAAATATAAGCCCAAACCCGGCCCGAACCCGAAAACTAATTTGAAGCCCAATTCATGCCCGAAAAAACCCGAGAGTTAAGTTAGGTGTGAAAAATCTAGCAATGTTGCCAAGTTATTTTGATTTTATTTCTGCACACCTAAGACAAAAGATTCGTCTCAGGCCCGAATTAAGCCCGAAATTTATACAGCTTTATAAGCCCGAACTCGGCCCGAACTCGACACGAAAAGCCCGGCCCGACTTACAAAGCTGGTCCTATCTGTACCACGGCAAATGCGAATTACTTTTTCCAGTTTAGACTCCATTCCGTTTCGGAGCCATGAAATAGCTTCAGAGTATCACATAACCTGGCCTTGGTGATGCTTACCCTATGCGACATTTAAAAATGAAAGTGATCTTGATCTTCAAGATCACACAAAAAATGTGATCTTCAAGATTAAGACCAGACCATTAAAATAATGTGATCTTGAACATCAAGATCAGATCACGATCTTTGATCTTCAAGGTCACAATCTGATCTTGATAATCAAGATCCTGCCAATATCTGCTTAAGTGGAATGCCAAGATACTTTCAACTAAACTTGCATTGCCTACAATTTTGGCTATTTAAACCCAGCAACTTGCTTGTTGTATGATTGTAATAATAAGTCAATTAAGATGTTTTTTTTTTTAAACATCTTAATTGACTTATTATTACAATCATACAACAAGCAAGTTGCTGGGTTTAAATAGCCAAAATTAAGCATGCGAGGAGGCGTCTTCTCTAGCTCAAGTGGTAGAGCAGTGAACCGGTAATCAAAAGGCTGCAGGTTCGATTCCTGTGGGAAGACAACTTTTCGCATTGCTTGTTTTAAGTAGTCGCCGTTCTGGTGGCTCTTCCCTAGGCTTCCGAGCTGGTAGCCTTTAGGCCAGAAGCACGCAAAACGATTAAAAAAGTAAAACTCTGGCCAGCAAACGTCAAAAAACATCTTAATTGACTTATTATTAAAATGATTCAACTAGTTAAGGTGCGTTTAGACTGGACGCGAAGCAACGCGAAGCGAAGGTTGGCGACCTTCGCCAACCTTCGCGAGTGGCCGATTACGTCACTCGCGAAGGTTGCCAACCTTCGCGAGTCTTCGCGAGTGGTTGCTAATCTTCGCGACTGGTCGCTTCATAGGCTAATTTTAATAACTAACTTTTGAAATGTATTCAATGAACAGAAAGCTTTGTGTACTTGATTATTGAAGCGCTATTATAGTAATCACACGTTCTGTTTCGTCATAGAGCGCTGGAATTACCGGAAAAACGAAGATTGAGTTTATATTACGTTATCACGCAATAACCGTGAAGAAGAGTCTAAACTAATAGCTCAGGTAACAAAACAATCTAGAGAAAAAAGTTTGCAAAGTATAAGTGAAAAACGAAGAACAGTAGATCGAATTTGGAAATAAAAAGACTAGTCATTTCTTCAAAAACGTAGTAGTACTTAGCCTATTTACTACCGGTAGCTATCAATGATTTGTTTAGATCCTTCCACTGAAAACTGACGATGACAGTTCCGGGTTTTAATGCAGAAACGCAAAAAACTGGAAGCAGATGTCAAAAGTTCTCTTTAGGTGTTTACTCAGTTAACAAATCCTTAAACGCTTTCACCACCCATGTCTCATTATGGTAGTGGTAGATCAACCGGTATCTTGTAGGGTGTAGACCAATTTGCCAATAGGCTAGTCTACAGGTACATTTAAAGCATAAACTATGTTGTTTTTTTGATGCGATTTTTCTTTTTCAGGCAAGTATGTTATGATACCTGTAGTAAGCTTAAACAGTTGTTTGTATTTGTTATTCAGTGCTGTTTATGAAGACTCCCAATGTTTACGCTATGAGTGAAACTGAAAGCTGGATTTGTCATCAGTTATGTAGTGGATTTTTTGCTTGTTGTGCAATGGATTGCTGTGTTGATTTGCTGGAGAAAGCAAAAAAACATTGCAGTTTTTGCATGATTTGACACTATCATCGAAGGACAAGAATTTAGCACAGTAATACCAGCAGTTGCTTTGAGGAAAAGTCAGCTTCTAAAACTAAGTTTGGTGTTTTACTCGCTAGCGGAGCGCGTATCGATGTTTAGTGCGAAGTTAAATGCTTTTGAGAGCATTTTATTAGTTTGCATTTTCTTGCGGTACCAGTAGGCTACGTTGCGACGGTCGCGTTTACCTCAAAGGGCTTCGCTCCAAACCACCGTTTGTAAGATACAGACAAACTTATAGCAGTAAGGTCAAGCCTCCTCTTCTTAGCAAGTTTTTGGTTATGTCCCTGATAAAAAGCATTTAGATTTTTTTATGTGAAAATTGTTACTCAAACATCTGAATAAAAGTGTTGTTAGTTCTCACATTTTCATGTAAATGACGCTTCCTTGCCCAGTCCAATTATTATTATTATAAATGCTGTATCAAGTTTTTTGTTTAGTAGTGACTAATGAGAATGGAACAATATTAATGAACTTGCTTGGCGGGTACTTCTCTACCAATAATAGTAACCTCAGCAAAAAAATAGAACTCACTTTCTACTGGTTAGATATGTATTGGCTTTCTAGTTCATCTAAATACACTGACTGTAGTTGTAATGATTGAACTTCAGACCTAAAATAGTTTACTTTGTCACTTTATTCACCACGTAAAGCAGTTAAAATTTTAAAAGGCAGTAAAAATATTTTAAAATTCACAAACAACTAAATTCAGATATTACACAAAGACACAGTAAATGAATATTTAACACACTTGACTCCAGAGGTGGAGTCGAGGACACAAGGCTCGAGGCCAAGGCCAACGACACAAAAAAATCCGAGGCCAAGGACAGCCTTTCCGAGGACAGACACTTTCGAGGCCAAGGACAGGAATGCTCGAGGCCAAGGCCAAGGACCAAGGACACAAGCAAAAGTGCTCTCCAAAAAAAAAAGGTCTTCACAAAAAATTTTCAGGCGATCTCCAAAAAAAAAACAAGCACTCCACAAAATTTTAACAATTCAAAAAATAGTGCTGTCCTCGAGCCGAGAACAGGCCAATTTTCGAGGACTTGAGGCCTCGAGGCCAAGGCCAAGAACTTAACCTTCGAGGCCAAGGCCAAGGCCAAGGACTTCAAAATGTGTCCTCGAGGACGTCCTCGAGGCGAAGGACGTCCTCGAGGACTCCTAGTGCGCCGCTTTTGTTGGTATACTTTGGATTTACCAAAAATATTGTTATATAATAACATTTTTTCGCTTGGTGGTTTTTGAGAATGTAAAATGTTTTGCATTTGCTGCTCAAAGTTTGCTAATAATCAATCTTCTGTCGCTTGCGGTTTACCATCTGCAGTCTTTTTTTCGTACCGCGCCGCTTTTTCCACAATCGAGTTATAAAGATTAATTTTTTCATGTTCGGGTTGCTGGGAATGTAAAACCGTTTGCATTTGTCTATCCAAGTCACCAAGAACACGAGACTCGATTCGTCCAGCTCCCTCCTTTAATTTTTTGTACACAGCTGGCTCCAATGCCACTAATTTCCTCATTTTGCTAGACCGAACAAGCTACCCAATACAGGAATGGCTGCGGCCAATAACGCCGAGAGAAAACCACCGCTTTGAATCACTTTTCTCTTTTTTTTGAGAGAAAGTTTCCGGTCAATAAGTTTACGTAATGAGCTTTTGTGACGACTGAGTCGCTTTTTATGCTGTTTTGAAATCGGTGCAGTACCTTTCAGAATGTTGAAACTTAAATCGCAAACACATTTTACTAGATCATCTTTTGATTTTTCCAAAACAGCTTTTTGGAAAGAAGGTTTTGCACCGTGCAAAAGCTTGAGAGTAGAAGCGTTTCTTTTTAACCGATCCATGTGTGAAGGTTACTGATAGATGTAATTCACTTCGTTTGGAAAAATTCCTGTCCGAATCCACTGGGAGTCGTACGTATCCGGTCTGAAGTCTAGCAATAAATAACCTCTTGCTTCCGATGTTGCGTTTTTATATGCCTGAAACGCATTTTTTGCGTTTTCTTGGAAAGCTTGGCGCATGAAAGTTTGGATTTGAGTGGGGTCACGACAGTTTTTAAATAAAACCACGAAATGTGAATTCAATGATATTTCACGAATGCTTTTATTAAAAAGATTTTGTGTGGTAAATATAACTGAGAAATTATAATGATGGGAATAGACAGTAAAAATTTTGCTTATCACGTCTTTGGGGTAATGTATCAAGTCATCAAGAACTACTAAAGATTGACTTGCATCTTTCAATATTTCCAGACTGGGTAAACCCTGGATAAACTGAATAGAGTCTACATAAAGGTCGAATTTTTTCTGATATGTGTCATAGAAATAAAAAATTTTTTCGATTTTTCTGTAAAAATTTCATTGCGATGTTCAATAAGGCGAAAAATCTAATGAGATTTCCCAATCCCTGAAGGGCCCGAAATAAGGAAAGAAGCAGGGTTATCTACTCTCAACGCCATATTTACAACTGAAGAAATCAACCCCTTGCACGCATTTAAAAAAAAAAATTTGCGACGATTGGCATGGCGCATGGAATTGTTCTTTGCGTCGGTTTTGCAAAGCGGTTGTGTGATAAAGATTGCTTAGGTAAAGAAAGAGTTTAAACACAAATTGAAAATAGTAGCAGAGAATTAACTTTTAAAACCTATTTTTTGAGAGTGTTAGCAAAGAACTTTACTGTTTGAAAATGGTAGCCAAGAATTCACTTAGAAATGTTAAGGTTTAAAAAACCTAGTTTTTGTGATAGCTTGTAGCAACGTGCTAAAACTTAACTAAGAGCTAAGAAAAGATTTAAACTCTATTTTTTGAAAACGGCAGCCAAGAATTCACTAAGAACTGTTAAGATTTAAACTCTATTTTTTGAAAATGGTAGCCAAGAATTCACTAAGAACTGTTAAGGTTTAAACTCTATTTTTTGAAAATGGTAGCAAAGAATTTACTAAAAATTGTTAAGGTTTAAAACCTAGTTTTTGTGAATATTTAACTACATGTTAAAACTTAACTAAGAGCTTAGAAATTTTTAAACCCAATTGTTTAAAAAAAATATTAGTTTGTAGTAAATTTGTTTGAAAATGGTGGTTTGTAGTAAAGAATGTTTATTTGCAAAATATTGGTCAATTCACTGTGGAACAACTTTTAGTGGATAATAGTGTGACCGTTGCAACCTTGATAATTTGCAGGTAAGTGAATCTGTTATGTTTTTCATGATTGGTATTCTTTCGAAAGCAAAAGACACATAAGCAATTGCTAGCGTGCAATTTTTCACGCTTGACTGGGTGCACGCTTTAGAGACAAAGAGATTCTAGCCGCACAATCAACGCGTCACAACTCGCAGTGACGTCATGCGCTTAGACAAAGTTCTTTGTGATCGAGTATGCGATAGTTTGCGGTGACATCATCGCGACTACTTAAATTCTCTATGGATAGGTTCGATTCCTAGCTAGATCTGAAATAACTTTCACAACTGAATTTTTTGTATTGATTTTATTTTATTATTATTATTATTTTTTTTTTGGAAAAACACATAGAAAAAACTAAAATAAAATTTAATAATATATTCTAAAAAAGTAAATAACCCTTTCCCTGCAAATAGGGCAGTTTTGACTCCCCCCCTCTTCGTAAACAGCGAGACAACTCAAGCAGAATGACAAATGTCCACAAAATAATGAGACTATTACTGCATCCTGCTCCATGCAGGTGATACACGGAATGCAAGGGGGTTCCGGTTCGCCCTCTTCCAATGGGGGTTGTACCTCCACATTCGCATCGAAATGCTGGATGATTATTTCTTCTTCTTCTTCTGGTGGTTGCTCGAAAGGGAGAACAATGTTGTTGCTGTAGAAATAACAATAGTTCTTAGAAGAAATGGAGGTGCGTTCCTTATTTATTTTTACTACTTTAACCAGTTGCTCGAAATTTACATTTTTTATGGTTCAACTAACCTTACTTTTCTTAAGCGTATTTTTTATTTATTGTTCAACTAACATTACTTTTCTTTAAAATTCGAGAAAGAAGCTGTTTTCCCTCTAACTTCATGATTAATCGGTAGGTGTCCGAATTTTCTTTACACCAAAGCTCTAAAATAGTATTTATGTACTCTAAATTTTGCACCAATCTAGTATGTCATATTTTTACAAATTTTCTAAAGCTATGTTTACTGTATCGAAATCATTTACCATTGCTCCAACACAATTCGTCTTAGTGGGAACACTACTCATAACAAATTGCTAGACTTGATAAAATAGTTAAACAAACTCACTTTTGCTCCATGTTGGTGAATTTTCCGTTGTTGATATTGTTCAAATAAATGTGTGAAAATACAAGTTCGAGCCTTTTTAACACTTCTCAACCCCCCCACTTTTTTTCTTTCAACTCTAGGTTGATTTTGTTAGTTTGTTTGACTTGCAAAAAAGCACTGCAAAGCACGCAAAGTTTCCCCAGGAATCGCGTGTTCGAACGACCTTGATGTAATACAAGTTTGCCATAAAGTAATTGATCGTAATTTCCCCCATACGTTTTGGTACAATATTGAATATTTTTTAGTTTATTTTTTATATGAATCGAGAGCGGGACTTGTGTGTTTGATATTCAGAGTTAGAGTGTAAATGAAAAAACAGCAAATGGCGCGAAATAGTTTGCAATTGATTGTAATTTCCCCATACGGTTTGGTATAGTATTGATCATTTTTTTAGTTTATTTTTTATACGAATTGAGAGCGGGACTTGTGTGTTTGATATTCAGAGTTAGAGTGTGAATGAAAAAACAGTAAATGGTGCAAAATAGTTTGCAGTGAAGTAATTGAGGTTTTCTTGGTTCCTAGTTTTCCCATATAGCATCGAATGTGTTTACCTACTTGTTACTGTGCAAACAAGTTAGTTGCCTACTTTGTTATGTACACAAAGATCTGAAAAGCTGTTTTGCAATAAAACAAAGGTAAAATCTGATTTCATTCTTTATTCCAAATCGATATAAGACATAACACATTTCCAACAAGACAATTCCACATTTGCAAAAAACGAAATAACAGTTACAATACACTGGTTACAAATCTAGGAGCTCTGTTTCAATTCCACAATCAAGTACGCGTCTTTTGCAGTAAAAAGAAGAAAGACCTCGTTTATTTTGCTTGCAGGAATATACGCTGTGGTTCTTGGTTCAAAACCCCGTGTTTGCTATTGTTAGTGTATCATCTGAAGTTAATATTCGGAAGTAATCGTCGAATGTAAGTTTGTTTTGTTTTGTGTTTACTCCCTTGCATGCCAATTTATCCCCTTCTGGTCCACTGCAGATGTAACACTTTGGGGACAAAAGGGCCATTGAGGTGGAACAGAATTCTAATTTAAATTTTCCTGGCATTTGCTTCATAAATGTTTGTCTGGCAACACAGCAAGGTTCTGGGTTCCATTCTTGCCCGGCTACTTTGGTTTCAACGTAATTTTGTTTGTGATTTTCACAAACAGCCACAATTAAATAATTTGGTTTTTGGGTAAAATATCCGTGCCTTTTTTCAGCTTTCACATATTGATCAAGATCAGGTTCAGCTAGAGCACAATACATTGAATCGGTATCGCATTCTAACTGAGATAATTTTTCTTTTTGGCAGAATTTTAAAAGAAAATCGTACAAAAATTGTAGCATGGTCAATTTTGCATTCAAATACACAGACAGACCGATTTGAATTGGCAAGTCGTTAATGACTTTCTTCTTCAACAATTTAATTTTGTAAACACCAGGTGAAACAACTTCCAAATTAACAAACCTTGGGTTATTGATCTCCTCATTCACTGTGCTGTCATCACAGTAAGTAACTACCCTGTGTTTGTCTTTATTAATTAGGGTAGCCGAATAGAGGGAGTTCCCCTGCAATTTCGCCGTTAAAGCAGCTATTTGCGAATGTTCATTTAAATCCCCGAGTCGTCTGGCGTCACATATTCGATTGCCTAAATCCTCAAAACATTTTTGGGGGTGAAATTCAATAAATTCATAAATTTTGGTAATTTTTAGTCCCTTTTCCAAATAAAATTTTCCCATTTCTGAGGTGATTAACACCTCCTTACCAAAATGACTGCAAATTAAAGCTCTTTTTGGTTTTTTAAGAAAGCCATGCTTTTCAGCCACACCTCTCATATAATCCCCAATATTCTCGCGTGAGACCATTGTGTTTTTGATAATGAAGGGGTGGTCTGCAAAAAGTGGTTTTAACTCTGTTGGCGTATAAATATCAACAATTAGGAGTCTGAAAAGAGTATCGTTTTGAATCCCTTTTAGAATTTGGTCAAAACTTAGCTTTCTTCTAGGTTGGACTGTTTTTAAAGTTTTTACAATTTCAGTGACCTCTGGTCTCTTTTTCATCTTTTTCCACTCACATTCCCACATTGATATTACCTCGTACCCGTCTTCTTCAATTTTTTGTGTGATTTCCAGGGTTTGCTTCTTCAATTCTTCCACTTTGTCACCGCGCCAGTTGAACTCCTTGAGGGTGCAGTCTCGATTTCTATTGGCCCAGCAATGATCACAGCTGTGTATGGAACAACCGTGCATTTGCCATATTTGATTACCTGACTTCCCATCAACGGGTAGACTCATGGAAGTCACGCGACATTCACCGCCATTGAACTGGTGTTGGATGTGGATGTTTCGGCAATGTTCTTTCCAGGAAAGCCATTGGTAGCAGGATAGCCCATATCGGCAGACAGGTAAGGGTCTAAAGTCATCTTCTTCCCGGTACCTGCAGAAATACCCTGTGGGGTTCTTTTGCATGATGGCATGGAGGTACAACGCATTACAATCGTAGCCCTTTATAATAGCACATGTATACGGGTTCTCCACCTGATGAGGGCGAATTTTGGTTTGGCCAGCAATTGCTAGGCGACAAAAGATCGCGCTCAAACCGCCGGTTAACTGAGATCTTAACTTTTGGTAGAGGTCGCTATGCCTTTTTGGAAACAAGCAAAAAAAAGTCCCATTGTTAATTTCCCTCTGCATTTTGAGTTTTGCAGCACCGCTCACTGAAAAGCTATCTTTAAAGAGGTCGATACCATCCTGAAAATAGGGCTGTAAAAGATTTGAAATTGCTTGGATGAAAGGAGCCACATCTAACAAATTATAATGAATAAGTAGATCTTTGAGGGTTGTCCAACCCTCCTTTTGCCAAGTCTCTACAACGAGGGCGTATTCCTCGTTGCTAATGTTACTTTGGTGCAGTGAACTATAAAAAGCTTCTTGGGGTGGGGGTCTGGGAAAGTTCAGTTTTTCAAACGAATCCATGAATTCATAAGGAAAAAAAAATTTCCTGTCTTCAGCCCCGTATGCAATGAGAAATTTTCTATAAGAGAACCCTGGGGCTAAGAAGTTTCTAATATCCAGAAACCTAAGTTTTGTGGTTTTCAAACAAAGAAAAGAGTTTGCTTTTTTGAGCACAAACTTGATTTTACCCATCAAACAACGAACCAGAGCAGGTTTAATAAGAGCCAAATCATAATTAGACGAATTGAAACCCAAAAGCGGTAGCTCTTGCAGATATAAGTGAAATTCAGAAGTCAATTTTTCCCTTCTGCAATTTGGATGATTTTCAAGAGCTGCCAAAACATAATCAAATTTCTGTTTCAGTATCTCGTACAAAGCATCAGCCACCCCTTCAAGGTAATCGATCAATTTTGCAACGAGTTCGTTTTCGTCACCGGAACTGACGTGGCAAACACCCTCCGTGAACCCTGGAACGTTGGAGGCAACATCAAAACTCAACGGCACATGTCTGGCTTCATAGGAAAGCTGTTGGGCGTTTTGTGGTAAGTTTTGTTTGTTAAATAGACTTTTGAAATCAAAGCAAGCATAATGGGGAAAGTGGCGGTCGTTTGGGGGAACGTTAATACCAATCATTGCTAATTTATCGAAAATTGTTTCTTTGGCTTTAAATATACCCCCGGGATAAGTTTGCCGGGTGATGACTTTGCATGTTTTACAATGGCGTAAGAAATTCTTTTTACCGTAATGCAACTTATCACATGACATGCAGCAGTACACTGCACAATATTTTTCAAAGTCAGTAATCAAACTAAGATGATTCCGGTATTTATTCAAAGCCATTGTTTCCTGATAAAGTCCTCGGCTCCTGTAAACGAGTCGAGCTGATTCTTCATTAAGTTGATATATGGAAACATTGACCTTGAACAAATCCTTGATTGGAATCAAATCGTCAATAGCAATACCATTAAAATTATGTACATCAAAATTCATAGCATACTGCGCAAACAACTCTCTGGTCTTTGTTTTACAATCCAACCTATCAGCACCTTTAAAAATCGCTAGACAATGGAAAAAACACTGGTTATCATCTCCTGAAACATTGATGAGGCCACGATTATATTTAACAAAATTCGGGAGTGGTAATGGTGCCCCTAGCGGTGCTTGTTTGAGGTGGTTAACAAAAAACAATAAATTTGTAATTTGATACAGCCGCCATTTTGTATCAGGTCGGGAAACAGAATCCAAAAAATCTTCATCTGCGATTTGTGCTAAAAATTCGCTTAACTCAGCTTCATTAGAAATCAGTACTGCAGCGTCAAGCATTAACGAATTATTTGAAGCATGATAATAACGAAATTCACCTGTTTCAATATTTTTTAACACAAACCCAAAACCGTAGTTAATTTTAAAACGATTTTCTTGTTTTTTCATGATAGTTTTTGCTATACGGTCAATTAAATTACAAACATCATCACTATAGTAAAAATTAAACAGATTTTGAACGGGCCCTCTACGTGAAAATGTACGAATGGAGTTCCAGTTTGAGCGGATAAAAATTTCTAAATCTGGATCTAGTTCCTGAATAATTTCGTTTTCTTCTACTTCCCGCCATTTCTTTTTGGTTTCAGCTTTCTGCAATGGTTCGAGATCCTTCGCAAGCAATTCAGGTGCTGCTGTCAACGGTGGCGGTGAGGGAAGATTCGAGAGCTTGGTCGGCCGCTTGATTTTCAAACTTTTGCGACGTCGAGGAGCCGGTGTCAATGACAGACAAGTTAACACCGAGGTTGGAGCACCGCTCGGAATTGGTATGGGTTGAGCTGCTGGATGGAGTTGAGCTGTTTGCTCTGCAACATTCGTTTGAAGATTAGAAGACTCTGCTTCATTTGGTTGAGATTTCGGTGGTAACTCTGTTGGGGACTGAACTCTTGGACACTGCTCCAGTACAGCATGTTCTTCACTCACAATTCGAGCTTTTTTCATAGCCGGTTCACATACTTGACTTTTTTTCTCCTGGGGGGTCTTGAATTGAATGTGACACCTCTGGCAAACGCAGCAAGTCGGTTTATGTCGATCGAGGTGATGTTTTCTTTTAAATTTTTTTTCACATTTCTCACACTCAAACTGTAATAACCACTCGTGAATTTCTCGCTTGTGACGCAATAAATCACAATTTCGACGAAAGGGTTTTGCGCAGTACTCGCATGAATACATTTTGGTAGAATGAAAATATAGTTTCATGACCGCCTTTTATAAGCAACAATATTGCACCATGCTCGCTCCATATTTGAAAAGATAAAAAAGTAACAAACCAACCCTGACATCATCGGAATTAAACAAGTTGTATTGCGCCATGCTCGCTCCATATTCGAAAAAAAATTTACAAAAAGATAGTGATAAACAGCTAAACCTTAGATAGATTAACAACTGTCACGATTTCGACGCGGCAGCGGAAATTCAACTACAGGAAACGTTTGAAGTTACACAGAGCTTATTTCTATACGTACAAAATAGACTTCATTGCATTAACTAGATAATCTTTTTTAGAAACTACCGGGTTATTCACTTTTAACTGGCTACTTTGAACTTGAAGCCAGGCACCTGCGGTGATTTGACAAACCACCTGCGGTGGTTCGATACTCAGGCACTCTTCAGGTCAACACTAAGTTTCCATTCTTATAACTACATTAAACTTAGAGTTAAGACTAGGGTTAGATCTTGGGTTATTTACTTTTAACCGGCTACTTTGAAGCCAGGCACCTGCGGTGATTTAACAAACCACCTGCAATGGTTCGGTACTCAAGCAAGAAACTAAGAGTCTTTAGACTTGAACCAATTCCCAGGCAAACCACCTGCAGTGGTTCGATACTCAGGCAGGACCAACTTTCAAACAACTAGCTAGGGTTAGAGCTAAGGTTAAGACGCTGCAATTGGATGACGCCCCAATTTGATAACTTTGCAAACGCCCCAAACACCCTACGCCCCAATAGACCCACGCCCCAAACACCCTACGCCCCAAACATCCCACGCCCCACGCCCCAATCCCTATAGTTTTGGCTCATTATAAACTACTGATATTGGTCAATCGTCTTTTTTGCTCCATGAGCTGGGAAAAGAATACCGTAGTCTAAGTCCAGATATGGTGAGTATGATTCAAAGTGCTACTTTTTAAAATGCAGCCATTATAAGATCTGAAAATGCAGTAAAAGCAGAACAAGATTTGACGCATCTTTGCAAATTGATTCTTTCTGAAGCAAACGCCAAATATCAAGATGCAGATTTGCTTTCAAAATTCAAGGAAATCAAACAAGCAGTTGAAAAATGGAGAAAAGATATTGAATATGAGCTTTCTAAAATCAAAAGAATTCCGAATGCTGTAAACGAACATGAACTTCGGAGTTTGGAAGAGATCAAAATACATGATGTACGACGAATACAGAATCAAATCACTGACAAATATTTACAGATAATGGCTGGAGTGGCTGCGTATTGTGAGGATGTCTAGGGTGAAGCTCCATATGATTTCGTAATTGCAGGGATGGAATCTATTGCCAAGAAAGAGATCACACCTTATTCGGATTTTGAACATATCATTTTGTTATCAAATGCAGCTTTATCTGATGAAAACTTCAAGGAAAACCTTAACTATTATCGTTGGTTTACTGTAATTTTCCAAGTTATTTTAATCAACTTAGGAGAAACCATCATACCTAGCAAGGCAATCGATTTATTAAACAACGAAAAATTGAGTCTTGGCAACTGGTTTTATGATAGTGTCACCCCGAGTGGAATTTCGTTTGATGGAATGATGCTTCATGCATGCAAATTCCCGTTGGGGAGACAGCAACCTACAAGAAGGAAACCCTGGAAAACCGAATCGATTAAACCTGTAGACGAAATATTGAATTATCTTAGCAGCAGTAGTGGCCTTAGGAATGTGCAAAGCGTGCAAATGCACAGGGTCCCCCCACTTCTGGGGGCCCCCCCCATTTGACCTATCGTGCGCAGAAAAAATTTGATTATGAAAAACTATAGCAAATTATGATAAAAAGTTTATACATTTGTTTTAAGTGTCATTACATATGTACCCCCTCCCTCAAGATGCACTTGTTCCAAATGTTATTACACATACCCCCCTTTCCAAGACAATATTAGTTTTAGTTTGATCAGAAAAATTAGAGCCAAAAATATATGAAACATATTTGAATTAGATTTGAATTTGGCTCTAATTTTTCTGATCAAACTTAGTGCTAAACCCATATTCTCTGCTCCGAAATATTAGTTTTAGTTTTTAAGTCAGATTTAGTGAACAGATAATAAAAATTTACTGGTAAAGTCAACTTACTACTCTTTTTTTTTTTCTTGCTACTGTTAGGCTACTCAGGTCATATGCGTAACCAGGGGGGGGCCAGGGGCTCCCCAATTGAATGCTGCCCATGATAAAAATGTCACAAAAAAGACTGTTGTTTCTTAAGCTTCAGTTTCTTTTAGCATCTTCCCATACCACAGTACACCCGTACAGCAGTAATTAACAATTGTATTGAGCCAGGGGGCCTGGGTCCTCTCAATTTAATTTTTACCAACCAATTTAAATGGGCCCCCTACAATAATAATTAAATTGGGCCCCCAACAACAATATTGATCCAGGGGGCCAGGGCCCCTTAATTGAATTTTTGCCAACCAATTTAAATGGGCCCCCTACAAGAATATTTATACAGCTCTCTAATTTAAATGGGCCCCGAACAATAACACTGATTCAGGGGGCCAGAGCTCCTTCAATTTAATGTTGCCATCCAATTTAAACGTATAACCCGAGTGAAATTAAGCGTTTCTATCCTAAAAATTGCTAACAGGTTCTCATCTAAGCTTTTTATGAATGTAATGCAATAACCAGGGACGGATTTAACACATGGCACAGTGCCAGGGGCCCCGCGCTCAGATAAGACTTTTTTTGGTCTTCACCTTTATTTCGCACGAAAATATTGCAAAAATCTCAAAGTGCTAGGGGCCCAACGCAATGTAAATCCGATTCGAGCAAAAACGTGGTTTGTAGGCATAACTATCTGTTGTACATTTTTCAATTACAATTCACCTCCACCTCGCCGGTTTTTATGCAACAAAATACTTTTGAAAAAAATTAGCTACATTAAGGAAATGCTCATTAAACAAAGTTTTTAATTGAGAGAGCCTGGGCCCCTGGCCGTATATGTACTCCTATAACTGGTTGCTTTCAAGACAAAACAATAATCTATAAAGAAAATAATCGACTGAATTGTTATTTACTGCTAAAACATTGCTGGAGGGTTTATACTTTACTTCCCCCTACCTGGGCGAAATCATTAATAAAATTTAACCACAAAATGCAAGATTTTAATCGTGTTTTGGACTTAAATTGAAAGCAAAAGGAGGACTGAACAACTTAATTTTTTCAATTGGCTTTCAAATGTTAAAAATCTAGTACTTTCAAAAGGCTCTGAAAATGTGAAAAATGTGATCCAATGGTATTAAAACTACTTTTTTTTCCAAAAAATAACGAAAAATCGTCCAGCGGCTGGAGGTTCCGCCCCTAGACCCCCGCCTGTGATACGTTTGAATTACAGTACACCTCTTTACTTAAACACGTCTCCCAATTCACCCATTTTCGCATTTTAACTAGGCTATTGGTTTAAGCTCTCTCCTTGAACGAGTTCCTAGTTACATGCCAACACCAGGCCACGACTTCTGATCTTCCATTCTACGATATCTGTGCCCCACCAAAAAATTCCTCTTTCGAAGTTTTTGATGACGCTATTGCATGTGATTTGTGGTTTGAGCCCCCCCCCCCCCCCCATTAAAAAATCCTGGCTACGCCTATGACTCAAGTAGTTATTTTTTCACTATTTTTTTTTCAACTGCTTTCAGCAACTGGCAGTGATAGGTTTTTGACTAACGTAAGCAGTATAACATATGCTAAGCAGTATAAAGCATTCAAACATTATTGCTAAGTACTCAGACATATCCTGTAATAACACTAGCACACTGAAAGCAATTGCTGAAAGTTTACGTTAATTTACTGCAATTAATTGAGTTGATAATCTAGAGGAGAGGAACTTACGAACAAACACTTGATTTAATTAGGGCTGCAATAGCATTGGTCTTCTGGTCTTGTTATTTGTGAAATGCATTGTTGCGCTTAATTGCAAGTGCAGATAAATCATGGTAAAGTGGTGTGTAAAGAAAAGGCCCCCCCCCCATTTAATTTGCACAGGGGCCCCCCCTTTCCTAAGGCCACCACAGCTCAGCAGCGAAGAAAATCTGAAGAATGGATATCACTTGAGTGATATTCTGACAAAATCCTGTTTTGTGTACAGAACCAAACAGATTTTTGATGAGTTTGAACAAGGAGTGTTGCGAAAGCTGCAATATGACATCGACGACGGATCTGCTCCAAAAAATATCAAAAAACAGTTACCTGAGGATCTCACAAAGTTTGCTGTTAGAACAACAATCTCCAAGCTCAAAACTGCAAAAAAGCTTAATTTTAAACAAGTGGATTATCGAACCACCACCCTGTTCATATCAGCTTTGGGAAGAATGCACAACATTGAAGCATTTTCATCGCTTGAAATCGTGGAAGAGCTGGTAGAAAGGAAGTTGATTAGTGATTATGCTGGGCATGTGCTCAAGTATGCAACAGCAATTGCCTGCGAAGTTCGCTTGAGATGGTATATGAAAAACAACAAACAATGTGATATAATTTGTTTAAATCCTATTGCCTCACTTCAAGAAATTGCAGGAAGAAGAAGCACAATTGACTACTTTCGCATTGCATATGCTTTACAATGCGATGTTGTTATGCGCTTAAAATTGAACAAAAAATACTTTTACTCCAACCCCTTTATTCTTAACCTGACTATTGGAAAGCGTTTTTGTGAAGCCAAACAGCTGCAAAGTTTTACAATTTATTCCGATTGCGAGCTCAAGGATTTGATAGATTTTACGACTTCGACAAATGCTTACATTTCACAGAGTTACCAGCAAATCTTGATTCGTCTGTGAATGCTACCTTATTTTGTGGAGAGATCCAAACATTTGGTATAAAATTATTTTGTTCTTGTGTATTCGATGACGCATTTGAATGTTTTGACCATGTTTCATCTCTGTATCAGCAAAGTGGAGAATCCGAATCAGGACAGCTTGAAGATGCCAGTTCTATGGCCTGTAACTACTTTTGATTGGGAAGATGCAAGAAACAACTGAATGAAGACGAATGTGCAAATCAGTATTTCGAAAAATGTATCAGCATTTTTGAAGATTTACGTACCACATTTTTCTGTTAATGCACAGCATTGGTTGGGTCGTTGCTTTATGGAAATGAGAAAATACAGAAATGCTTACAACTGCTTTAAAATTACTCTTTTATCAATATGTCATTTTTCTTCAGATGATGCAGATTTGGCAAACAGAAAATACTGGATTGATGTTTGTTTGGTGAAATTAAAAAGACCAAATGAAGCACGACGTTACCTTGAAGAATCTCTGCAAATCAAGCAACGTGTTGCTACTGATCCAGCAACGAACAATGAACTTGCGGATGTAAATCTTTGGCTGGGCATATCTAATTTTGCTTGTAAAAATGTCTCATCCGCCATTAGGAATTTTGAATCATCGCTGAGCATCAAGGAGCGATCAACAATCAATGGAAATTTGGACCAAGAGATTGCGGAGTCGCTGCATTGGATAGGAATGTGTCACTTATGCAAGTACGCATACAATAAAGCTTTAGATTACTTTAAAAAAGTTATCAACATCAAACAATTTGTTTCATTTGATTGTTCTACTGATACGCTTATTAATGCAGCACAACTTGGGATTGCTGTGTCCTTGATTTTGCTAGGAAATGCAAGTGACAAATCGACTGAATACTTATTCAACGCGTTCAGAAACATTGAGGAAATTTACCTTGATTTGCTTTGTATTTGCAAATTCAAAGAGCTAGTCTATGCATGCCTGACCAGAGTAAACAAATCAGAAAAAGCAATTGAATTTTTTGAACAAATTAAAAAAATTGAAGAAAAATTAACATTTGATGACACAGGCCTAGCAACTATCTAGGAAGTTAAAGAAACGAAGGATTGGATCCTTAAATGTTGGTTTGATTTGAAAAAGCCAGAAAGTGCACCATATTCCTTTGCTGATTACGGTCTGTGCCAATGCAGATGTTTTGAAAGTTTTGAAATCAATCGTTTTCGAAACTTTTTTCCTAACGATTATCCTATACTTAAAGTTATTAAGATTAGATCGAAGTTTAATTTCTGCGTTGTGTCGATTTTAGCAATTTTCTTGATGGTAATGCTCCTACTACTGTTATTTCGAGACAGGCTGGGTATTTTGTAAGAGTACCGCGATACCAGTAGCTGTACTTGCTTGAAAAAAGTACCGTTGGTAGAGATACTATTTTTTAAAAGTACCACGGTACCGTAACTCGGTATGATATTATTCAATTATTCAACTTAGTTGTCTCAGAATGGTTGAAGAGGGTTTGTTTTTAAAAAATTGTAATTTATTTTAGTTAGAAAAAGCGCGATAAACCAAAATTATAAACAACAAATTTTACTTTTAGAAAAATCAGCATGTTAAAATGATCGTCTAGTAACTCAGCTCTTTTGGGCTTCAGTTTATTTTCCCTATCGAGAACACTTGTTCGAATACCGCAGTTGAAGGAAGTGCTGCAGTGTTATATCTAATAAAAAGATTTTTCAGCGCATCATTTTGAATGTTGACTAACTGCATTACCGTTGAGGCTTTAGAGTTTTAGACCTTTAACATTAAATAACCTTTGGAGCTCTGTCTCGTTAAATGTTATTTAATTGCTTCTTTTGTATACGCAATCAAAAAGTTTGTCCGAATGTTAAAACAAGCGAACCTTAACAGAGTATTTTGGAATCAAAAATTATTATATTAGCTCCATTCCAAAGAGAAGAAGAGAGAGTTTGATTTTCTAGTGATAACTGATAACGAAAAACTAAAAATACCAAATACTTTTTAAAAAAGTACCCCTGTACCGGTACTTTGATTGGTACTACTCTTGAAAAAGTATTATTGGAACCAGAACAGGTACCAAAAAAGTACCGCGGTACTTTCCTACTCGGTATTGCCCACCTCTGCTGTTTTTGTAGACATACTGTAGTTACCTTATCCAGGAGACAGGGAAGGGACTATTCTGCGTTCTAATCAAGCCTCTGCATGCCCATACTTACCTGCACGGTGGAGGCTCCACTTTGCCCTTGAATTTTTTGTTGTAATCTATGGAGTATACAGGCTCTATTGCTTTATAATTGAGCAATCAAAGACATTTTTCTCCCGTTCAAGCTTGCGTAATCCAACATTGGTTTACTTTTGCTAAGACTCCGATAATGCGCGATTGTGATGTTTCGTGCTTATACGTCAGAGTTGTAAGTTGGCCGGACCTTTCGGATCTGGTTTGGATTTAATTCGTGCTTACTTATCCGCATGCTATACGTGCTTTGTGTTTTAAGTGCTACTGTATAAAACATTATCAAAATATACTTGGCCTCACTAAAAATGCATTTGCACAAGAAGCGACGTAACTCGAAGTGAAGGTATGCAACCTTCGCAATGGTCGCTCACGTCACTTATTTAAAACAGGCCAACCAATCATCAACTGTTTTGTCTGGGAATGTAAGCAATCCACGCGAAGATTGCAACCGGTTGCACAGGCCCGACGCCATGAGGTAGGGGCATTTCGGGGCCATGCCCCCCCAAATCACTGCTTGTGCCCCCCAAACGAGAAATGTGCCCCCCATGCGAGGATTGTACCCGCAAGAAAGCAATAGGTTCGGTGCCACTGGGGTGCAGTTGGGGGCCTGAGACTTTCAAAATACCAGTCATCAACTCAGTATTCATGGGCAAGAATAGTTACTTTGAATATTTCGGGATAAAGATCTTTTTTTTTGTCTTCACCTCAGAATATGTGAAATTTCGCGCACAGTTTGCAATGAAGACCTTTTTTATGGTCTTCAAGGCAAATTCGAGGGAAAAAAGTTTTTGTGCTCTTCCCCAAAATTGTTTGTGTCCCCCCCCCAGTCACGCTACTCTGTCGCCTGGCCTGCGGTTGCAACCTTTCGCAAGTTGTCAATGAAGTCATATTTGGACTGCTTTGCGTCCGGTGTACACCCTCCTTAAATGAAGACTATTTAAATATCAATGTAATTATTACAAGTTAGAACACAATTATCATTATTTCATCACAATTTATGAATATTAATATCAATAAGTAGTTTTATTTAGTGACAACAGACTAAAGCAATCAAAAAGGAGCAAATAACAAATACGTTTTTAAATATATCTTAATTTTTTTTTTGGGGGGGGGCCAGGTTCGAACGTCTGTGTTCGGGTGCTTGCCTGAACTAGTCGGTCTATTTACAACCTTGGTATACGCGGCCAGAGTTGTACTTTTGATGGTGATATTTGTATGTTGAGATTTGTTTTGTATATTGAGATTTGTTTTTGCAGATTCAAGGTTACCAAAACGGAAGCCTCGAAAACCGACATTTGTCGAAACGTCAGCAGCACCTGCTGCAAAATGTTATTTAGAATTTACTTGTTTGATAGTTTAGATAAATTATAAAATTTTAGTTAAGCTTAATCTCATTTATAATGGAAAGCTTATGGTTGCCTGTTAATGCTATACCACGACCACAAATAATTGTAATGTTTTAAATGGTTTTGTTGCTGTGAATGAGTTGTTTTTGCTTTTTTTGAGAGTTATAGTTTTTTTACTTTTAGTTTGTGCTTGCACCTTGAATCTTTTTTTTTCTGAATTTCGCTTTTTGGGTTGTATTTTGCACTAATTTTTGTATAGTACAATTTTTTACCATTATTGTTATTGACATGCTGATATTGTTATTATGATTATTGTCATTAATTGGATTGATGCATTGTTAATTGTATTATCAAATATTTTTTCCCAAAATTCATGTTTATTCTGCGATGTTATCGGTCTTCTTATTGGGTCCACGACAACTGACCGCCGCAAACTGACGCGAACAAACTAACCGCAAAACAACTGACCGCCAATTAACCCTAGCCCTAATGTTAGCGGTCAGTTTGTTCTCGGCCAGTTAACTTGGCTCGCTTGTTGTTGGTCGAGCGGTAACGCGTTCGTCTATGGAGCTGGAGGTCTGATATTCAAACATAGGGCCGCTCAAATCGAACACAGTGTTGACAATGGCTCGCCACCGTTACATTTTTTCGAAAGGAGCAGTGCTGCCTGCAGATTCATTGACGTGGAAACATTGGTCTCGCAAACTCGTTATACGCTTCGGCGCAAAACAGCGATTATAATAAAAGATTTTATTTGATTCTACGAAGTGTTTTATTTCCAGTTTATCCGCATCTTTCTTAGAGCGGGACAAAACGAAACAATTACACCAATATAACGCCGTGAATGCGTTAAAGAAAAAGTGTAAAACAGGATTTTCAAATTTTGTACTAGTCTTGACTGGAGAATCTGACGCAGTTGGTGGAAATTTCGACCTTCTAAGCGAAAAAAACTTACAAACGCAAAAATCTACGTCAAACTCAACTTTAAAGCTTTCTTGTAAAATAGTTTGAAGCTGAATTTACAGGGGCGACCTTTTTGCAAACGATTTTATGATAAAAATAGATCTAGCAAAGTTGCATTTACTCAACGGCAGTTTTGATCATGATAATTGGTGCCTTACTGATGGAAATAAATGTCTTAATATGCACAGAGCTAGACAGCGCTGTTTCGAGCTTTTAGCTCTCATCGGCAGCCCTCAGCTTCTATAACATAGTTATTCCCCAGCTGGACAAGACTCTTGGCCAAACTGGACAAACCATAAGAGCTTGCACAGCGGCAGAGGCTTTGTAGGGAATAAACGATTTTTCACTTGTGGTACTTAAAAAAACAAGTGAAAAATCGCTGAACCCTAGTAGCAAGGATAGACATTGGCTATCTCTACTACAAGGGTTCCCCTTGTGTGACCACGGAAATCATAACCAAAATGTTTGACGTTCTTCGTGGTCGACTCCTGGGAAATCGAAACAGCGCTGTCCAGCTCTGTGCATATTATGACTCGAGCGGCTTTGCAGCTGCAGGGTTGGTGGTTGATCTAGCCACCTAACTGCCAGTGGAAGTCGTTATGATTTCCCAGGAGTCGACCACGAAGGACGTTAAGCATTTTGGTTATGATTTCCGTGGTCACACAAGGGGAACAACTCTTGTAGTAGGGATAGCCTATGGCTATTCTTGCTACAAGGGTTCAGCGATTTTTTCACTTGCTTTTTTTTAAGTACCACAAGTGAAAAACCGTTTATTCCCTACAAAGCCTCTGCCGCTGTGCAAGCCCTTAAGGTTTGTCCAGTTCGGCCTAGAGTCTTGTCCAGCTGGGGAATAACTTTGTTAGAGAAGCTGAGGGCTGCCGATGAGAGCTATATGCTCGAAAAAGCGCTGTCCAGCTCTGTGCATATTATGACTCGAGCTGCTTTGCAGCTGCAGGGTTGGTGATTGATCTAGCCATCTAACTGACAGTGGAAGTCGTTATGATTTCCCAGTAGTCGACCACGAAGGATGTCAAACTTTTTGGTTAAATGTCTTAAGTTGTTTTCATACCAATATTGCTATAATTGAAAACTTCAGAAGAGAATCGGTGCTGCGATAAAAAATCGAAGTGACATCAGCTTCGATTTTCCTTTAAAAAGGCTTAGAATATCACTATTGAAATGGAAGCAACTTAAAACAGTCATTTTCAGCTGTAAGGTAACTTTTATCACAATGAGAACCATTATTGAATGCATGCAACTTTGCTACATCCATTTTTATCAAAAAATCGCACGCCAAAAAGTCGCCGGTGTTAATGCAGCTTAAGTGGCATGGCTGATTTTGTATGTTTCCATTTTACTTGTTTGGCTAGCGCGAATTGTTTTTTGACGATTGTATTTTTATTGATTTTTTGTAAATCCGATTCAGATTATTTTTGAGAGGTTTGCTCAAACTTTGACCCTCGAATTATCGATTATTCATTTGAACTTATTATACTCAAATAGACTGAATTTGTAACTTTTCTACTTTCTTTTGTAGCAGCAGGATATAATTCTGGAATTTAGATGTCCAGACGCATCTTTACTCCAAGAACAAGAAGTATATAGGTCGGCATGAAATAATTTTGCGATCAGTTTGACTAAACAATCATTTTCTTTCGCAGTTTATGCCGACGACTCAGTTGCGCAACTAGTGGAGGGAGCTAAGGTTTAGCACAAAATTGTAAGCGTTGAAATATGTTTTGGACTTGACTTGTGAGTAAGCGAAGGGGGGGAGGGCTTGAGGCTAGAATTGGCTGGGCAATTTATTTATTTATTTATTGGCTTTCTAATAGCAATTTAGTACTTGTTTATTTAGTCATTTCAAATGGCTTAATAAAGCTACGAAAGTTGATCCAAAGGGCGATACAATGGCTTTTTTTCCAGAAAATTTCCAAAGTCGCCCTGTGGATGGGGGCTTCGCCCCACTTCCCCTTGGCCTCTCGCGGCTGAGGACTCATCTCCCAGATCCCTGTCTATAATACGCCTGAGTTGCACCACTTATCTCAGCACGCTGCCCAAATGAAGTATTTTTTTCAGCAAAACTAGTTGACCTTTGTTCGAGTTTCCCCTTAATTGACCTTTCTTTGACCTCTCCCTCTTTTAGCAAAATCCTAGTTGCGCCCCTGCGACGACTAAGCCTTCAAGCCTTTTGTTGAAATAAACTTTAGCTTTTGTAACTTCAAAAAATGGCCCCCACCCACACTTGGGCCCCAGAGCACTCCACCATATATATAATGCACTGCTCACAGCCATAGCAAAGAAACGTAGTTCTTTGGGTTACTTAGTAGTAGATATTCGTATGTGCGCTACTACGCTGGCAAGACAAAGGAGCACCAGAATCAGATCAGCCTCGATACAGACTGGACGTGAGGGATACATTGCAATATCATTAAGTTCTATTTGTTAAGTTAAGACTCAACTTGAGAGTTATATGTTGGGTTCAGTGTTTTAAGTGGGGCCGGGGTTTTTCAGGTCGGTTCGGGCCTAAGAATGATGAAATATCGGGCTTACTTTGAGCTTTTGCCTAGTGTTTTAGATGCGTATTAAACGTGATATAAGTTCGGGACACTGAAAGACGACTTTGTTAATTACCAAAACGATTATTACCACACAATTTTTATGATTACGTCACATTTGATCAACTTCAAGTAGTTTTGTTTTAATTGCATCAACCACGATCAATAACCGTACACATTTTTAGACTAACTTAACGTACGGGCTTTTTCGGGCCTGAGTTTGGTTGCCAATCAGTCTTCGGATTTGGGCCAATATCGGTAGGCCTGTTTACAACTCTGGTTGGCTTAGTTATTTTAGTATTAGATACTCGTATATACGTTAGCAAGACAAAGGAGCACCAGATCAACCACAGAATAAACTTGACATGAGGGGCACATTGTGATGTCATTAAGTTCCTCAATTCCTTGGTGGTAGCGTCTCGTTGTAGCCACACAAGCTCAAGGTTCTCATTGAATCAAAAGTTGTAATGCAGTAACTGTTATGAGCTGTAACAAAATCTTTCCTTGCTGAACAGTTTGAGTATTTTTTAAAGAACTGTCTGCGAAAAATTTTTAGTTTTAATTTTAAATCGGTTCGCAGTACCAAAACGGTTGCCAACTTTGCTTTATTGGCTCTATCAAGCCCTGGTGCTCAGCATGCAAAATATTTTATGCTCATTATATATTTTAACTTGCTATCGCAAAAGGCGGCTCCATTATACCATGACCCTATTTCAGGTTTAATGCACGGAATTATCTTCTCATATTAGGGATGATAAAACATGAGTCATTTGAACCAGAACCACTGTACAGTGTACATTATACATTACAATGAAAGCTACTGAGATTTTGCACGAAATAGTTGTAAAAATTCGACAACAGCAGAAAAGTTTGCGAGATCAAAATTGTGTTGTATGATCAACGGATAAGAAATTATTTGACATCTCGCTACTGTCTTCTGACGGAAAAATGTTATCATCTTGTGAGGTTTTAGTGTTCGTAAAAGCTTCGTTGACAAATTTTGTTTGTTCTTTTAGTTCCTCTTCTTTGTTTGTGACAGGAGGTTTATAAAACCAAAATGCGGCAAAAAATAAAATGGCGGATACAAGTTTGCAAGCGATGGCTGAAAAAATCATGCAGGTAAAATATATAGTTTATTTATTCACTTGTACTGTTTGTACACTCTCTTCTCAGTTTCGAAAGTGCTCAATGGACATGGTGGGTTTGTCAGGGAGGTGGTAACTAAACAAACATCGGTAAAACACCTCAATACACCAGCCACGTCTCCCCCTCTTCGTGCCAGAAGCTCTGTAACCGGCGCGGGCCCACACCAGTCCACTGGGGCTAACCATGGCATGCACCAGCCAGGGTCAAGAGCTAAAACCAGAGTAGGCGGTGTGGAGCTGTGGCTGGTACAAAACACTGTAAGCTCTAACACTGTGGAGTCATGAACAAACGTAAGCACATTGGGTAGGGTCTACCCACTTTTTTTGTTCCGGACGGAAGCACTAGCTGCAGCGTAATACAAAGATAATCAGATTCGATTAGACTCTTGAGCAATATTTTGCGAAGTCACTACTTACTTATTGACAAAACATTAATTGCCATTTGACTGCTGTCATAAATCCAACATGAACCCTTTGTTCCGTCACACTGGCGAGTTTGCCACAAAATGCACGTTAGATCGATGATAGTCCCGAATAGAATAGGGGCGGGGATCATTCCTAGGGGACGAATTATAAGCCATTGCACCCCAATGGCAAATGTTTTCATATTTGGAGGAACCACTCTAAAACAAATTGTGTTTAATTATCCTGAAATGAAACAGGCAGAATTATAACTTAATAGTTCACGTAAAGGTATCACGTCCTACAATCGTACCTAATTTATCTTTATTTTTTAATTGTGTTTTTTTATTTAAAATCTCTCATTACAAAGATACTAAATGCATTTTTACAATGTCTTCTTTTGTTTGGTCACAATCCGCTTAAAGTAAGAAAATGTGTGCCCCCATCGCAAAGTTGTTTTTTTTTCATTTAAAGAGAAAGTTGAGCTCACTTTTAAACAAAAACGCATCAAGAATTTAATTTTTCATTAAAAAATTAATTTTTAGAAATTGGATGTTTTCTTGCGTCACGTTATGAATAGAATAAAGATGGCTGAAATTCAAATAATCGGAGAGAAAATCAGCTTGTACAAACATGCTTCGTGCTACATCGTTTCTCATCACACCCATTAATTTACCAGATTAGTCTACTGCGTTTTGACACATGGTCTGCGTTTGCATGGAATCAAAGTTGCCTTCGGAGCAAAATGATAGGATCGGCGAATAATTCTCAGCAAAAAACTACAGAGCCAATGATAATGAAATGAGTACTATCTAGAAACGTCAGCAATAAAAGAATGTTTTCAGTTGTATTGGCTCTGTGCTTTTACCGCAAGTTTCCTTTCAGAAATCCTTCCAGTTATTAAAAGTTAAGCTGAAATGAACAATGATATTAAAAGTAAGCTCTCTTTTAGTGATGTGGCACTTGTACATCACTACGTATTCGCCAAAGTAGAAAATTTATAGACGTTCTAGCTTACCGAAATGTAGCAACCAGCGCCGGAGTTATAGCCATGCAGTTGAACAGAACAGAGAAGAAAAATATCGCCAGAAATACGCCCAAATTAGCGCAATTAGTTTCACATTGCCCTTCTTTTGCTTGCCAACCCTCAGCGCTAGTTCCATTGACGCAACTACAGTCAAAGAAGTACTAAAATTAAACGAAAAATTGTCAAATAATTATTAAGGCTACTCAGTTGCAGAGAGTAGAAAGGTTCTCTTTGGTGTCATTAATGCGTAAACACTACTTTTTCGGGGATTTTTCGGGGCACTTTTTTTGGGTCAGTCTAATCACACAAACACGGAGCACCATTTGGGGTTCTGTTCGCAAGCTTTTCGTCAACTCTTGAGGATTGAGTGACCAAGACGTATAAATTGTTTGGCCCTCTGGAAAAATAAGCGTTAGAGTTAATTTGTAGGATCTAAAAACTCATTGGTAGCTCGTAAGTCGAACTGAGAACCTTTTGATCTCTATTCAATTAATAAATAGCAATCTGGCAATCCTTGAGGTAGACATTTTAGCAGAGGTAGGCACGAATAACACTTACCGAAAGCGCAGTGCTTTTTCAAACACTGTAAAAGCGCAGCGCAAAATGCCCAAGTTAATTTTTTTTTATTTCTTGAAGGGCAGCGCAACTTCCGCAACAAACTTTTAAGATCGGTTGAAGGGCAACGCAACTCCGTAATTAAGGAACGGGATTTTTTGTACAAAGTCAAAGCGCAACCAAACTTCCGCAATCAAATTTACAAACACAATGCAAATTTCGCATTTTTGCAATTTTAGGCGGTTATGGAGCAAGTAATAATTAGCTAAAGAAGGTCGGCAATAGACAATATTACAATTGAAATGAAACAAAACTTAGTTCTAAAGTATATAAAATGGCGCTATTAACAAAAAAAAAAAAAAAAAATTGATAGCGCAGCGCAAGTAATCTGCAACAAATGTTAAAAACATAAGTCCTCAACAACTTCCGCAATGTCTCAAAATAAAAAGAAGAAACGCTACGCAACTTTCGCGATTGCAGAGGTTTCGGAAGTTGTGCATAGCGATTATGAATTGCGCATTGCCCACCTCTACATTTTGGGCTGTTTTTACCAGATAAATGGACGAGTTGAGACAAATATTCGAAGATCTTCAATGTACTGGGAATTTGCTCAATATAATCCTCGAGAGCTCAGCTGGAAAACAAGGCTTTGCAGGGTCCAAATTTAGTCTAGTCCAGTCCAGTTGTAATCAGTAAGTTTCTTTATATCAAGTTGCTTTCTCCAGAAGGCAACACAGGAGCCTAATGGTCTTTGAGTCAAATAACCACCGTCCTGTCCATCTCTCACCTCACCTACCTGGTCCTGGTAGGGGCTTCACACAGGTCCTTTTTATGCTGAACCTCCAACAGGAAAGGTTGGGATACAAGTTTTTACTGTTTTTGATTTGACCAGACCGAGGAGCGAACCCGGTCATATTATTTTAGAAGCAGACGCTTCATTCACAATTGACACCATTGATCGTTTCTTTTAAATCTTAAGTGCAATTATGTTAACAATGCTTTGGCACATTGCACTGACCATGAATGACCCAATAAAAATGATACTAACCGTGGTGCCATTCGTTTCTTTTGAGCTGGAACAACCTGCATGGCAAGCAGTGAAATACGTGACGTCATCGGCACCACATACAGGAATGTAATACTCCCCCTGACAGTTGCATTGAGCGTTGCAAGCCGAAGTCAAGTTTCCAGAAACTTCGGCCAAGCCACTGTTTCTAAAATTTGACGGAACGTGATTATCATTGTGACACGTGTTTTCACTTCTAAGCTAAATTTCTCTTCTATTTGCCAATAATTCAGCATTTTATAGTAAACAATTAACTAACGTCGTAAAAATGTTTCATTCCCAACCCTCATTTTGCAATAATTTATTGTACCTCAGCTCGAAAACTTTATTGTAAATTAAGAAAACCCCAAAACTTAAACCTCCTTGATGATCGCGTGAATGAGCGAAACAATGAGAAGAATTTTACCTTTTTATGTTGGTTGTTTAATCATGAAAAGGTGTATTTTTTGATAGTACTAACTTGAAAGTTGATTGGTTCCCAAAAAGTAGTATTGCCAATTTAAAATTTAAGTTTAACAGTTTATCAGTAGCAATCTAAGCAGTTTTTGATAACAAGACAGTTGCAACCGGCCAATAATGCGGCAGCAATAATTCAGTTGGTTAAGCGTCGGGCTAGTGATCGAAACGTTGCTGGCCCAAGGTTCGGTTCCCGAACTGGCAATGCGTTGTTGTGTCATTGAAAAAGACACTTAGCGTTTATTTTACATCGGAACTAATCAGTCTACCCGTTGTGGTGGCCCAGTCTGACGAAAGACTTGCAAACAGAACCAAAAACTTAAAGTTGATGGGGTTTGGCAGACAGGCTTGGAAAAATTATAATTGTAATTGACAAAATTGTAATTAATTACATGATTTTGCTGTAATTGTAATTGTAATTGCGAATTTTCAAAAGTCGATAATTGTAATTGTAATTGAAAAAATTTCTGCCCATTTTCAATTACAATTACTCTATTATTCACTAAGATAGATGATCACAAAATGTGTTTGAACAATATCAATTTTCCTCCGGTTGCAAATTGATATCGAAATTTTCTGTCGATTGCAATCACATCTGAAGTGACAAATCGAACATCAAAGCAGGTTAGGGATAGCCAGAGTTAGTTTTAGAGATAGGTTTAATCATAACCTAAGCTTAGCACCTACTCTAATCATAACCAACATTAACTTTTAGAAAAAAAATAGCTTAACATAGAATTAGCCACAGGCCCGGCGCCACGGAGGGGCATTCCGGGCCGTGCCCCCCACATGACTAATGACTGCTTGTGCCCCCCCAAACGAAAATTGTGCTCCCCCAAGCGAGGGCTGTGTCCCGAAGAAATTAACAGGCTCGGGGCTACTGGGGTACAAATCGAGGCCCAAATTGGTGTTTGCCACCCTTATTTTCCTAATTTTGTGGACTCAAACCGGATTTCATAAAGTTATCGAGATGAAGACCTTTTTTTGTTTGGGGGGGAATCTGTTTTTGGCCGGAAAAACCGTTTGAATTTCTGATTCCGGCCGGAAAATCCCTCTGAATTTCAGTGAAGACCTTTTTTTTTTGATCTTTACCTTGTTCATTTGATCTAGACTGGGATAAATTTCTCGTGCCCCGTCCCCCTCTCAAATTCACGCAAATAAACTTCTCGTGCCCCCCAAAATTTATTTCTGCCCCCCCAGTCACGCTATCCTGGTGCCGGGCCTGATTAGCCTAAAGTCAGATGTGACAGTAACAGGTGGTAAGTAACCATTGCAACCACAGGCGTAACCAGGATTTTTGATTGGGGGAGTCAAACCACAAATCACAGGAAATGACGTCATCAGAAAGTTTCAAAAGAGGAACTTTTTGTGTGGCAAAGATATCGTAGAATGGAAGATTTAAAGCCGAGGCCTGTTGTTGTCAATTAACCAGAATTTTGCCAAAGGTAAAGGTACTGTAGACTAATAGTTCAAAAGTGCAATTGCCCAAGTTGGGAGACATGTTAAGTAAGCTAATGTAACTCAAACGTATTACAGACGGGGATCTGGTGGACGACCCCCAAGCCACCAGTGGCTTAAAAGTCTGGGAGCGAAGCCCCCAGCCGCTGGGCAATTTTTTTGCAATTTTTTGAAATAAAAAGCTATTTTAATGAAATCGGATCACATTTTGCATGTGTTCAGAGCCATTTGAAACAACTAAATTTGTAACATTTGAAACCAAAGCCGAAAAAATTACTTGTTCAATCCTTTTTTTGCTTGCAATTTAAGTCCAAAACACGTTGATAATTCTGCAATTTGTTGTTGAATTTTAATTGTAAGTGATTTATTTGGCCCAGTAAGGATTGGAAGTAAGGTGCATTGTCTCGAGCAATATTTTAACAGTAAATAATAATCCACTCGAAGATTTTCTTCAGAGATCTTTGTTTTTTATCAATTAGCCAGTTATAGGTGTACATGTACGGCTAGGGGGCCCAGGCCCCCTCAATTGAAATTTAATGTTTTGTTCAATGAGCATTTCTCCTAGCTTATTTTTCTATTTTTTAAAGTATTTTGTGCGTAAAACTGGCGAGGTGGAGATGAATTGTTATTGAAAAATGGTATATTAGATGGTTACGCTTACCAACCATTTTATTCCAGGGCCGGATTTACATTGCGCGAGGCCTCCGGTACTTCAAAGATTTTTGCAAGATCTTTCTGCCAAATATACAGTAGGAGAAATCCAAAAAAAAATTTTACGATCTGAGAGCGGGGCCATGGCACTGTGTCATATGGTGAATCCGGCCCTGGTTATTGCATTGCGTTCAAAAAGGGTTAGATGATGGCCTGAGGAAGCAACTTTCAGAACAAAACTCCTTAATTTCACCCTGGTTAAACATTCTAATTGGTTGGCAAAATCGAATTAATGGGACCAAGTTTTCTGGTCGTCAATATTATCGTTAATTACTATTGTACGCGAGTACTGTTGTAAGCAAAGATGCTAAAAGAAACTGAAGAAGCAAGACTTTTTGTCACATTTGTTTTGTTGATGGCTTTTCGATTGGGAGGGGCCCGGGCCCCCTGCCCTCCCCCCTGGTTACGCCTATGATCGTAACTTAAATGCTATTTGTGATATTAAGATTTTGTGTGCTTTTTTGCATGTTTGCCCTAGTGTGCATGCCAAAACGACACTAATGGTTCTATTTTGTATGATCATGCTATTTATGTGATATTATTGGTAAAAATTAAAATAGTGTTGATTAGTAGTTGTAACTTGAAGTTGTAACGTGCACAATTTCAACTTTTTTACAATCTTTAATTGCGTTAAAACTTATTTTTATTTGCACAAATAATTGCGGTATGATACCATGGTTTATCTAAAACCATAATGCTAAAACCATAATGTTGCTGGAAGTGATATGAATTCAATAACATAGTTGACAATTGCTTGGAAACGAAATTAGTACTGCAAAAATTAAACTTAAAACAAGATTGATGGAGAAACAAGAATAGAGAAAAATGGGTTTTTGATAGGTCTGATATAGAACTACAAAACAAAACCGCAATCTTTCCATAAGCAAAACTCAAGGCTTCGCATATAAAGGAATTGGTCGCATAGTTTTGAGAATCTTTTGATTGTAATTGTAATTGAAATTGTAATTGAATTACAATTACTTGAACTTGAGTAATTGTAATTGTAATTGAAAATTTTAGGCTGTAATTGTTATTGTAATTGTAATTAAAGCAAAAACAAGTAATTTTTCCAACCCTATTGGCAGACGCAGGAAAGTTATTGGTTCATGCCCACAAATAAATGTACCATTGGTCGATCATTGTTTTCATGAAATAATTCTAAAACTAGGTTTATATAGATTATTTATAATGTACTGTTTGATGTAGCATTTGGGCAAACAATAATAACAAATATACTGTAATTAGAGAAATTTGTCTTACTCGTAAGGTACGGTCACTCCAGCCACAGGAATGTTCGGGCAGTGCAAGAATAAGCTTGGAACAGTAGCACAGACCAGTAAGCAATAGAAAACATTGAATTTATAGATATTGGCAGTCTTCATGTTTAAGCGGTTGACTAATATTCCAGCCAGAAGATGCCCCACAATCCCACCGGGAATACCTATTAGCCCTATGGAAAAAAAGTTTCTAAATCAGAAAAGAACCACGATTTCTTACATCTCTACAAAACTTCAATAAAAGTTTAGAGATAATCAAACAGTCTTAAAGCAATAATGTCCATAAGCGAAGCTTGAGGACTAAACGACTGCAATGCAATCATTTTGGTCCGAAACTTCACACCAAACTGCAAATTTAGCGCGTTGCGACAAAGCGTACCGCTAGAGTTTTTCTTGAGCTACTCAATTTTTGGTAAATTTTGCTTTAGTAGCAAGTTTACTACAGCGCTGCCGACTTGGAAGAACTTGGGAAGTGAACTGTGACCTCTCGTTAGGAGTAAGTGCGGCTGCCACTCCATCAATCGATTTTTCAAACCAAGACTCACCTGCAGCAATGGCGGCTGTCCCAGCTGTTTGACGGAATTGATTTTCAATAATTTTGGGAAGAAAACTGGAAAATCCACTAATGACCATAGCTTCGGTGCAAGATGCCAAGGTACAGAGGATATACGGTGGATTTTTTAGGAGTATTAGCAAAGAAGCGGGAAAGTCTTTGATTGAGTTTCCGAAATTTTTCTTTTCAACAATTTTTTCTACTTCACTTCCTTGAACTTCAGAGTCGCGTGCTTTGTACCGAGCTGTCCCTATTAAAAAGTTGTTTTTTTAGATAGTTTATGATGTGCAAGTGTAAACATTTTTTACAAAGTGAAGATTATTGGCAAGATTATGCTTCCAAAAATTGTTTCGATCTGCGCATATTCTTTGTCTTTTGCTACATATTCCGCCACTTTGCGAAACTTTCAAACGCAAGATTTTTTCCTCAAATCAACACGATCTAAGTTTGGTATATGTCAATCAATACCTGGGAGAACTTTTGGGAAGCCAAATAGAGGGATTGAGAGCAGAAAAGCAAAAATCATGCACGCCATCATCCCCAGCCACCAGGCCCCTACCCATCGTGGGTCAGTTGAGTCGATTTTTATTCTGTAAAATACCTAATTCTGATTTTTGTGTTTTTTGTTGTTGTTTTTTCAGGGGCAGATTTTGAAATAAAATAATTGAAATGAAAAAGTTGCGATTTCCCAACTCTTAAAAGAGCTTTCAAGTCAATTTTTTCACGATAGACCTAAATGTAGGAAAGAATCTAAAATTCATTCTCACCAAATTTGAACTTTTTACGTCTTTCGGTTTTCAAGAGATTGCTGTTCAAAGTTAACAACTTCTTCTTAATTCAGTGCTGCCATTTTGCCATTATTGTTACAGAAGATTAGCTTTTCGAAAGTTGGCTTGAATTTACTCGAAAAGCAGGTAATTAAAAAATTCTCACCCTTTACTTTGTTTTGACAACACTGCCAAAGACAGTTATTTAGAGTTACAATCATGCAGGGACTTTTAAAAGTTTTGTTTGCAGCAAGCAACCCTTGCATAATTTCTAAGAGGAAGAAGCCATTCTAAGGGAAAACCTAAATTGTCATATCTTGAGAACGGAAAGTTGTAGATAGCTCAAATTCGCTGAAGTTAGTCTTGAGATCAATGAAAATTTTTTAAAGAAAACCGAGCAAAATTTTTTTGATCTGAATGCCTTTTTGAAAGTTAACCTTCACGGTTGCATGAGAAAAGACGTGTGATTTGCCATTGCTCTAATAATTCCTTTCCAGGGTTAGCGTTATCTTGCATGACTGGCCATGGAATGGCAGATCAAATATTGTCCAACATCTGAGATGTCAGATTAACAACAACGTCACCAAAAATAGAAAAAGCAAAAGCACAAAACAATAAAACCGAATAAAATACTGTATTCTTTTTACTTGGAACGTTAATATTCTCTAAACAAATTTACAGATAGTCGTAAAACTTGATGTTAATCCGTACTCGTCAGGACTGACTCCGTCAAATTCAACGTAGACCTCAAGCAATGCGCCTCCTAATCCATATCCCAAACCGGGTCCGAGAATAGTTGCAGCGTTTGCGATTCCTATAAAGCAAAAAGTATTGAAACATGCGGTGAAAAGTGGAAATGATTAAGATCACCGAAAGTTCAAAAATTCCTAAATCGTTTGAATTAGAAAGAAGAAAATTGTTTAACCAACTCGAAGCGTACTTTAAGCGTTGAAACGTCTTCAAAAATTTTCAATTAACGCCGGCAGCGTCAACCAACTTTGTGAACTGGGAGTCTGAGATCAACATAAAATTTTGAATTTTAAGTTAACGATTTAACGATTTTAAGAATTATGGAATTTTATTGATTATGTAGAAAAAATCCTTACCGGTAATTTTTCAACTTTTTGCCGATAAGTCCGAGTAGTTGGACCTCCAACAAAATTGTTTCTCTGGCAAGAGCTGAGCCCAGACTTCCACATTAAAACGGCGATTATTAAGGGCAGTATATTTGCTTTCTGTGCATTGGGAAGAATAAAACACTAGAGTCAGTTCAAAATTTTAGGTCTGAAAGAGGTTAACATCTTTGCAATTTCGCTATTATATTATTTTGTAGATGCTGGTTGCTATAGTTTCTACATTTCAGTTTTGATTTATGAATAAAATGAAGCATTTAACCAATGACAATTTGCTTCTAGTCTCTGAAAGATTCAAGAATTACCAAGAATGGCAAGAAATATCGAAAGGCCGAAACCGTTTTAAGTAGGCTATACGCTTTGTTATTTTATTTATTATTATTATTATTTCTTTTTTGCTGTAACCCAGAAAAGCATTGGTAATGTTAAATTATTTCAATTAGGTTGCGAAATCAAGATTATTTAGCAAAAACGAAAAAAAAATTATGGTTGAGTAATTTGGGTCTTATATCGCAATTTTATCTCCATTCTTGAAGCTACAGGACCGCCTTATGAAATGAACCCCACTATCATAGGAAAAGACGATGCGCGCTACGGCATGCTGATAATTAAGTAATTCCATAATTTAACTTTTTGATCCAGGTGCATCTAGTGGAGAGAATGAAGCCGCCTCAATAAGTGGGTTGTTGTGGAACAGATGTGTGTACCGGTCAGCAGTTACAGCCTCCTAGCATAGGCAGGATTTTGTGAAATGGTTAGGTATGAAAACAACGAAAAAAAGGTCTTCATCTCAGAGAAGCCGCAATTTTTTTCGGATTTGAAGTAAAGACAAAAAAGGTCTCCACCTTAAATAAACCACAATTTTTTCCTGGTCTACCAATGCCGTATTCAAGTTTTGTTTGCCGGTCTAATTCTTTCAATAGGGGATTGGCCACTGCTGAAGTTTAGTGGTGAAATGCATACAATGTAGGGTTGCCCCAAACCAGAGACTCATGGGCTCTCCCTCTGTCTAAGCTACTGATGCACAAAATGGTCACTCATATCTTCGACAATCTGCTCAAATTTAATTTTGAACGGTTTCTTTGTACCGTGAATGCTCTTCCTTTGTACGCAATCGATTTTTATTTGAGTTCAAGTCCAAGTTCGAGTTCAGCCTATTTTAGAAAGTCCGAGATATCAAATTTCTTCCAGTTCAAGCTCGACAAACGTATTAAGTTTTTTGAATTCGAGTTCAGGTTGACTAAGTTTACTTTTTGACTTGATCGCTTTCCTTTTGTGGACATGCTGTTTTTCTTGGACACTACGGTATAAACATTTGAATGTAATCTCGATTTACACGGTTTAATCAACACAAAGTATTTCTTTCGGACTATTATTTAACCTTAAAATTTCTTTTTAATAAACTCGAACCGTTTTATGCGAGCCCAAGTTCGAGTTTAGAAAAAACATTTTTTCAAAGTCAAGTTTGAGTTTGGCAAAAAGATCAAATTTTTCGAGTTCAAGTTTGTAGCTCTATGGCTCTCATACACAAAAAAAGAGCATTAAAAGTTGCAGCAACACAGCCAAATTCATTTCGTAAAGTTATACCAAAGTAAAGTGGAGATGATTTTTTTGGAACACTATCCTCAATATATGAAATCCCGAGTGTATAAAGCGGTGTGGCTCCAAATCCATGGAGTAGCTGTGCGGCGATGAACACCCAAATATAATAACGGAGGTTGCTTGGCATGTCGTCTGTGTTGCAGTCAAAAGCCTCATCTGAGCAGGTTTCTGTACATAACAAATTAAACAATTGAAAATGAAATGGCTGCAATAAATTTTTTCCATTTCAAAACGGTGCAATTTTTTCTTTTTGAAATTCCGGCTACACTTTTTTACTAGAACCAGTATATTTTGAGTTGAGATTAGCAATTTATTCTTTTTCAGAAATTTATTCTTTTTCGGTTGTTCTTAGTATTATTTTTTGCTGCTGAGGCTGGCATTGATTCTTAATTTGATTTTAATTTTAGACCAAAAATGAGCCTTGTGTTCTTATAAAATTGTTTTTTGTTTTTAGCCTGGTGTTCTCGTAGAATTGCCTTTTGTTTTCCCTCTTAAATTGTTTGTCATGTAGGCATTATTCTTATTTTGCTGTTAATTTTGAGCAAAAATGAGCCTTGAGTGGCAGTAATGCGAAAATTGTTGTTTTTCTTTCTGTAAGTATGCTGCTGTGCAACAAAAGATTCTATCTAAAATTGGCAAGCTTTACCAATCTGTCTGAAAGACAAGCGGTAAAATTGGGAAGGGTCTACGAAATCAGTCCAATTAAGCGCAAGAATTTGTTTTTACAATTTCACTGTGGAGAAATTTTTGAAAAGAGATGAAAATGAAAAACTACAAGAGAGCGAAATTTTGTCACAAACAAAACTACTTCCTAAAAACAATTCCGACACTCACCATTAAAACCATCGGTCGAATATTCATACATCGGGGTTGTAAAATGGGGAAGCCAAAAAAGCATGGCTCCAAATCCCATCACTATTGCCCCAATTCCGACGATTCGCGGTCGGTTGTGACGGGCCCCGAAATAGGTTACAAACGTAGTAATCAAGCAAAATCCGATATCAAAGCCAACAGCCATGACTCCGGTCTCAGAACTTTTGAATCCAAACCTTTTCTCTAAAGTACTGATGCTCACATTTATAAATCCGTTCACCAGCATGCCTTAAAACGGAGAGATTATTGAATAAGATAGTATCAAATATCCGGATTTAGCTAGACTGCATAATGTTAACCCTTCTAGTCTCATCCCGTGATCAAGCCAGTTTTTGTAAACCCTCTTTTTTGGTTCCAATTGGGGTTGGGAGGATTAAACAAACTCTAGTTCGGAGGGATTGAATAGATTTTATTTAATTTCGCTTACCCTAATTTGAACAAAAAAAGTGTAGGGTTCACCAAGATTGGATCGGTCACGTGATCTGACTGGAACAGTTAATATTATTCAGTCTATCATTTTCCCGAATCTGCAACTAAGATAAGCTATTGGTAAAGGAAACTAAACCTCATATTCAAGTTGGTAGGTCTATTGTGCATCTTATTGATTAAACCATACATTTCTGCCATCTTTCCTTTTTTGATTATTTATGAATAAGTAGAAAACCAACCAGTTGGTAGAGCGGTAACGGGTTCATCTCTGGAGCGGGAGGTCTGAAATTCAAATCTCGGGCCAGTCTAATTGACACAGTGTTGCCAACGGCTCGCCACCGCTGCGACATTTTTTCGAAAGGAGCTGTGTGGCCCTGGTGCAATGACGCGGAGATGGGCCCCGTTAGCTCGTTACACACTTCGGCGTAATACAGCGAGTAGAATGAAATTTTTGATTTGACGAATAGTACAGTATTTAAGCATTTTAATAACATAGTTCATTAAATTACAAAAAAAATTTCAATATAAAACTCGCACTGAAACCATAAAAATATTGTAGGATAATGATCAATTTTTCATTGCTTAGTGTAAGACGTTTTAATAAAAAAATATCTCTCAACATGTCATCTGCAAAGAAGTTTCCATTCATTATTTATTTTGTGCTTATTTTTATTGCATATTTGTAGCGTTTCGATGTTTAAAAAGAGAGTAGACGCTTGTTAAAATCCTATTAAAACATAGAGCAACTTAACCTTAAACAATGCTTCACAAAGAAAAATTGCGTCATAACTACGCCATGCAAATAAGCTAGGCCTATTTGACTATAACATTAGTTCAACACGCAAAAAATACTATGGCAAATTTTAAAAAAATATTGAAAAAATTGCAATAAAAAATGTGACCATAATAGCCAGAGGTGGAGTCGAGGACACAAGGCTCGAAGCCAAGGTCAAGGACTCTCTAAGGACCTTCCGAGGACAGACTCTCTCGAGGCCAAGAACAAGAATGCTCGAGGCCAAGGCCAAAGACCAATTTTTTCAGGCGATCTACAAAATTTTAACGATTTTAAAAATAGTGCTGTCCTCGGGCCGAAGACAGGGCAATTTTTGAGGACTAGAGGCTTCGAGGCCAAGGCCGAGGACTTCAAAATGTGTCCTCGAGGACTTCACCTCTGATAATATCATTGGTTTTTATAATTGTAAAAAATTTAATTTTTGGAGAATGTTTGAAGATTTGGGCTTTCTTGAAAGTGTTTTTTTGCACATCGTAATTAGTGCAGCATTTCAATCAACTTGAACTTGAAAAAATCATGTCTTTTACATTAATAATCTTTACCTTGAACAATTGCAAGGAAAAAGAAGACGACTAAAAATCCTTTCGCGTTGTTGCAACATTGCAAAAATTTCGGTTCACAACTTCCATATCCGCATTCTCCTTCCTTCTCTTCTGCATACACTGGTAATTCCGAAACGCTGTGAAACTTTTCCGAGTCATTCCGATTCGTGTCCGAATCACTCCGTTTTAATTTTGATGATTTTGACATCATAAAACAACCATTTATATATGTTATTTTGTTTCAAAATTTAGCTGATCTGTGAAAATACCAAGTTGGTGCAAGGACAAGCAGTATGCAACTTTGCTCTATACACTATTTGTAGTATAAAAACAAACCCATAAATATCGCGGTTTTTATTGCTGTATAAATTTATTGAATAAATCGCTATACCATCCCTTGATTATTATTATTAATTTGTCTTTTTTATAGCTCGCTTTTCCGTGAAGATTTACAGTATATGGAAGATGTAGCAGCTCATCTAAGTTGTTGAACTACTAAATATCTTGCTTTTCCACCATCTTCTCACCTTCGCTGGAATGACAGAAGTATTAGCTTCAATAAAGTATATAATTTTATTGTGATTTTAATGCTTGATTTTTAAACTGAAATTTCGCAGATCCAGCTTATTTTTGCTCTCGGCCACCTTTTCATTTATGTAATTAGCACAATTAATTTATGAATAATAAAATTTTTATAGCTCTGCATATACTAAAGTTATTGCTACAGCATTTAAGAAATTTGTTGGCATTTTGGAAGTCCATAAGCAATCATATCTGCTTGAACTCTACAAAATAAGGCTGTTTATGATTTTGCTGTCTGCTTTGAGTTTGCCCTGTAATGCAAAAACAGCAGTTAATTAAATATTCACTTTTTGCTGTCTGCTTTGAGTTTGCCCTGCAATGCAAGAACAGCAGTTAATTAAATATTCACTTTTAATGTTTGTTCATTCGCCTATAATTATACAGCAATAATATTATAGCCTCGAAATATTTTAAACATCATTTGTAAATATTTAAAGAAGCGTTTCTGCGAAGTAATAAGTTGAAATTTACACTAAAAAGCATCAATCCATTACCAATGTTAAATTTGAGAGTTACAATAATTCATTACTAACGTTTGTTGCAATAAAGGTTTATGTCTTATTGCTTAATGTTTCCTACATTTAAATAAATATTTATCCTTTTCGAAACAAAAGATGCTTTATTCTAATTTTTTTATTAGTTGGCAACACTGCGCATGTTCATAATTTGAGAGGGACGGATTCAAACCCAATATTTCCTCATCACCTGGATGAACTACTTTACAAATTACAATTAAAATAGTTCATTTTTTCGTTTTTTTTTAATTATCACGAATATTGCCAAAACTGAACATCAAAAAACAGCAAAATGTAACTGAAATGCATTGCAAGAAACACAAGCTCTCAGCACTGTTCAGTTTTGAAGTAAATAATAGTATAAAGACGTTACTGTTAGGTTAACCCGCTAAATTGCACAAAATTGATTTTAGAAGATGGTCTATAGTCCAGCAGTTCTCAATTAATTAATTTTGAAGCTTGCACTCCTTCGGGAAGGAAAAATCATTTTCGCACCTCTTGCACAATTTTCATAGAAAAAAGAAAATAAATAAAGAATTCAATTAATTAAAGTATACAAAATGTATATAAAGATTTTTGGATTTCGGACCCAAATTCGACGAAGACCAAAAAAAAAGTCTTATTACAATTTAGAAGGGGTTTAGTCCCCGGATTAAAATAAAAGGTCTTCGCCATATGGTGTCCATAGAAAGACTACCAATTACTCGATTAGTAACTAACAAAAAAAAGCAGGATACACGCTCCACGAGGTACAGGCAGACAAAGAGTTTTTAGGATGTGAGAAATTTTGTGTCCTCTGTTACATCCAGGCGCGTAGCCAGGATTTGGAAAGGGGGGGGGGGCTATTTTGAAAGAGTGAGAAGTGTGCAAACGACCTAGACTGGAATTTTCATTGATCTAGAAGCAGTTTCAGACGGTTTGTCCGAAAATTGAAACGAAATTTCTCGGAAAGCTTGGAGATTCAAAGGTTTTTTCCGCCCAAAATCAGGTGATCTCAAAAAAAAAAAAAAAGAAAGGTCTTCACCAAAATTGAGAGTGATTTTTCGACCGAAATCCGAAATTCAAAGGTTTTTTCCGCCCAAAATCAGGTGATCTCCAAAAAAAAAGGTCTTCACCAAAATTGAGAGTGATTTTTCGACCGAAATCCGAAATTCAAAGATTTTTTCCGCCCAAAATCAGGTGAACTCCAAAAAAAAAAAAAAAGGTCTTCGCCAAAATTGAGAGTGATTTTTCGTCCAATTTCGCAAATTCAGTCGTTTGAGGGGGGGCTATTTTCCATTTTTCTCAGAAAATCGGCCTTAAAAGCACAAAAAACATGCGATTTTGCATACTTCACGAGCCAATGGGGGGGGGCTCGAGTCCCCCCCTCCCTGGCTACGCTACTGGTTACATCACAGTTAATTGCTCATAAATGAAACGAATACTTCTACTGTAGATTGGTAGCACCTGCGTTAGGGTCCGATGTAACATCAATTAAACTACAGTTTGGCAAAAAAGTTCACACCCCCAGAAGTCCCTTATCACACCCCCAATTGAGGACCGTTGGTATAGTCAATTAGGTGCTGGGGAAATTATTTTTTGCGATCAACAACCAAACCTACTACGGCTATCCCCATCTAAATTTTGTCCGATTTATTTTATTCCACTTTTGACGTCATCGATTCCTGTCTACGATTATTTTCGATACCAGACGAAGTTAAAAGTTTTTTTTTGTAATACTTTTAAAATTTTTTGCTGTTTTTGAGCAGTGATTTTTAGACTAGAGGTGACATTCCGCATATATTTTGGATTATCAGCATTCCTGTTTTCTGTCTTCTTCCAATTCATTCCGATCCGTTTCCGAATTACAGATAATCGTACATATGAGAAAGCCTATAAGCTAAATAAAATTCATTAACAACAATGTACCGAGAAATTAATGATAAGCTATAGACAAAGGTGGGCACAAGTCCGTTGATCGTTAATTCGTTAATAACGAAGCTAACTTTTTCATTAACTCGTTAATCCGTTAAAAAGTTTTTTCATGTTAACGGACTAAATTAACTTCCGTTAAGTGCTGTTAACGGACTAAAGTAACTTCCGTAAAGTTCTGTTAACTTCCGTTAAGGTTTTTATCGTTAATATCTTGCAGCTTCGTTGTGCATTTGAACTTGTTTTTATCTTGAAATTAGACTAGACTGTAAAATGTAACTTTCAAAACACAAAAAGACCACCATAGCAATAAATATTTCCTTACAATCAGCTCAACTGCGTCAATACGTGTTCTAAAAGCGAGTGAATAAAACGAAATGTAAATTACACGCAAAATGTTTACGGATTAACGGACTTTATTAACTTCCGTTAATTAAAGCTGAAAATAACGGATTAACGTTAACGGAGGTGTGAACTTTGTTAACGGACTAGTGGTTAACGAAGCTAACGTTTTGCATTAACTTGCCCACCTATGGCTATAGACAGTATCAGGAGTCTTGGAAGAGGCACAATCAAACCTATGATGAACAGCCAAAGACATACTGTTTCGGAATTGATTTTTGCCTTTGATTCATGGTCAGTACAGTTAGAACTGCAAGTATGAACACGAGCGTAGAAAGGCAAAGAATCGCAATTGTCTGTCTTCGCTCATGTTCATACGTGAAGTCCTATATCTATACTGACGAGGAATAAACGACGAAATTCGATTCAGAAACAGTATGTCTTAGGCTGTTAATCATAGGCTTGATTGTACTCTAAGACTCTGAATACTGTCAATAGCTTATCATTAAGTACAATTCGTATGTTCAAAAAAGCAATCCTTGGGTTTTTTGAATGTGTATAAAATTTTTTCTGACTATTTGCTCCTATATTTCTTCTAAATGTTTGTTAATCCTCGATTAAAGTTAATCTATGCTATATTTATAGCATTTGACCTAGCTACTTAGTTTCAATTCATCTCCATTGTTGTTACCAGGAATATAAATTAAATCAAGTTGATCAGCTCAACTGGTGGGGCAGAGAACTTTTTGCCAACGTTTCGGTAGGTTATGCTCAGAGCATGTACTACCACCTACCTTCGTCAGGGCTAAACTGCGAAGTTAAAAAACAAGCGTGCGATAGATGAGAAAATATTTTTTACTTTGCAGTTTAGCCCTGACGAAGATAGATATATGCCTATCGAAACGTTGGCAAAAAGTTTTCTGCCCCACCATTCAACTAATAAACTTAATTTAATTTCGTTTTAACTCTTTAAACGGATACCAATCCAAACTCTAAAAAAATTAGTTTTATAACGTCATATATTTTGACATTAGGGTGATATTGAAATTAAAAAATAAATTTTTTACTTGTTTTGCAAATTGGCTAATTGGGTTAGGCCCGTCGATACGCATTTAAGCTAATTAAGGTTACATAACCAAAATAGATTTTGCGGTTACTTAGTATAGATCATACTTTAGTTATTTTTTATAAAGGGTTGCAAATTGTTTTCTTGAAAACTATAGTATTACAGCATTATAAATAGTACAGAAATTGATGAAAGTTACAATTTGCAAAATAATGAAATGAAAGTAACTATTTGTATTAGTTACTGTGATATGAATATATTTGCAATGCTTGGAGTTATGATGTCATACAGTTAAGTTTAACCAGTTTTTTTTTCAATACAGCTCTTAAAATAATTGGAATGTGATATCGATTTTGGGCATTTTTAGGAAGAGCAACGTTAATTTTTCTTCTTGCGGGATTGCAAACTATTGTGTTGTCTAAAGTCTTACCACAAATGCAATAAATAATTCATAATTTACGCCCAACATAGATAAAAGCTTGAGAGCTTTCAAAGCTCACTTTACTTTAAGACGCTTAGCGCTCTAGTTAGAAAACTAAGCTGTTAAATAGGATTTAGCTAATTTTTTGTTTTCTGATAAGCATTTTTCAAGTTTAGTTAAGCAAGACAGAGCTATGAAAAATTTTGGTCGAACATAAAAATTCGCAGAATATATTCTGACCAAAACAAATGAGATAAAGTTTAAGTTTCGTCCCAAGTTTGGAAATTCTAAAAATCGAACTTTGTATTTTACAATATCGGAATGAGGAAGCAAGAAAACCTCGGCGTCACTGCTCTGAGAGGTTCAATTTAACGCACGCAAATGTTACGATGTTCTAAATAACTTTAACCAAGAAAACCTACGATGTCTTAACTTTTACGAAATGTCGTTAAATAAAAACTTCTCTGGGCCACACAGGCGCCATATGAAACAGTGTCAGCACGACAAGAGTTCATGCAGACAGAAAAGAAAGTGGGTAATTTTTTGCTTAAAATCATTGATTATTTTCAATGAAAATTATGACAGTCTCTTGATACTAAACCTTAATAACCAGACCCAGAGCCATAAGTAAAACAGATCCCAATAGTGCAACCAAATCTGCACAAGTTTCAGCGACAGATGTGGAGTGAGGAAAAGTTGCAAATGTAACGTGGCAACCACAAGTTGCAGGAGTTCGGAATTAGAAACTTGCTTTAGCAAACAATACAAACAAAAAATTTTCCACAAAAAATGTAATTTCGGTAAAGCGATACCAGTATACTGGTCTTGTTGCATCACATTATAACTATGTGGCAAGTTATGCGTAATCGTCACTACCTTAGATGCATTTTTGTTTGGTTTATTGAATATACAATGTTTTTATTTTATAAATGCAGATACAGTCATAGGCGTAGCCAGAGTTTTTGATTGGGGGGAGCCAACCCGAAAATCACGTGCAATTACGTCATCAGAAATTTTCCAAAGGAAGAACTTTCTTTGGGACAAAGATACTATAGAAAGGAAGATCAAAAGTTGGGCCTGGGTGGGTGCACAACCAAGATTTTGCTAATGACGGGGGATTTGAACACAAGTCAAAGTATTTTCTTCCCAAAAAATGTTTAAATGGAAAAGCCTGGTGAGCAAACTATGTAACTTAAGCGTACCACAGGCTGGGGGTCTGAAGGCAAATCCCCCTCGCTGGGGGATTTTTGTAATTTGTTGGAATGAAATAGCTATTTCATGCAATTTGGATCGCATTTCGCACGTTTTTAAAGCCATTTGAAAAAAAATTGCTAAGATTTGAAAATCATTTGAAAAAATTAAATTACCCAGCTCTTTCAGTTCCCTTCTTCATTTACAAGTCGAGTTCGAAACACTTTAAACGAGTACATTTTTGGGGGTTAAATTTGCTTAGTGACTTGATGACATCAACTCAGGAAAAATTTTGTCTTGCTAGGTTAAAAATAATATGAAATAGTATGAAATTTCCCCCAATTGCACTAATTTCAACGGGTTTTGCGAGCTTTTTTTTTGTCTTGCACCACAATAGAAAAATGAGGGGGCGTGGTACAATGGCTTGCTCCTAAATGCGCTATCGTCTACGTCACCTTGTTCGATAAGCGTTTACCCTATTTACCATAATTTTGTTTTTTTTTCCAAAAGCATCTTCTTGTGTAAAAACTAGCAAAGTTGGATTGTTTTTAAAAGTCAGTATAAAGGATGGTTACGAATCATGTTATTGCAATATAGCACAAAAAGGCTAAATGAGAGCCTGAAAGGGTTGTATAAAAAAAAAATCCCGAATTTGCAGGGGTTATACATTTAAATGGAAAACATTTTAATTAGGGGGATGCGGGACCCTTGGTCGTCATCATTATTATTTTTTTAATTAATAATTACTGTTGTTTGTATGAATACTAAGAGAAGCTGCAACTGAAAAAGCATAGGTTGTATTGCCATCATTTTTATCAATGATGATATTTCGAGTGGGGATGGGTGGGCGGCGGGCCCCCTTTCCACTCTGGCTGCGCCTACGAATACAATTTCAAATAACGTAAAATATTGTTATTTTAATCTGGCTGACGGTTTTCATCACTGAATCAAATGCATTAACATTAATGACGTAATTAAAGCGACATTATGACATCTTTTTCGGAAATCAATAGCTTATCGATTCAGTGTTTGTCTACTGAACTAGTATTTTAGCCAGCTGTATTCTTGTTCAAGTTATGTTTTAAAAAATTTGTCGAGCGGTTACGCATTCATCTTTGGAGCGGCAAATCTGAGGTTCAAACCTCGGACCGGTCAAAACGGACACAGTGTTGCTAACGGCTCGCCACCGCTGCAACATTCTTCAAAAGGAGCTGCGTTGCCCGGACGTAATGGCACAGAGATGGCCCCGCAAACTCGTTACAAACTTCGACGTAACACAGCGAGTATAAACAAAGATTTGATTGGATCAACAAGCTTGCGGGGGCGATAGCTCAGCGGTTGAGCGTCGGGTTGGCGATCGAAAGGTTGCTGGCTTCTGGTTCGATTCCCGAAGTGGCAATGGGTCGATGTGTCCATGGGAAAGACACTTGACGCTTATTTCCCTTTGGGACCAAATAATTCACCCGTTGTGGAGCCCAGCCTGGCAAAAACTTGCAAACAGAACCCCCCAAAAAAGTGACCTGCGTTGGTGTGGTTGGAGAACCGCAAAATGTTTAGCTCATACGCACGGACAAGTTTACAAATTGAATTTTTTCTAGGTGGAGATCGGGTCATCGTAAAAGAACACTTTTCAGGCGTGCTGCCAGAACAGCCTAATTCTGCTAGAGATACATATTGCTCTGGTCAAAATTTATTTGCAGACAGTTGTATTTTTGTTAGCTACATTTTTTGTTTTGTTTTTCTTCTACTCGTACTGCGTCATAATAACAGTAAAAACGTTTGCAGTTTTAATCAAAATAATGACAACCCCTTACAATCATGTCTTTAATCAAAATCCTTTTTTTCTAATTCTTAATTATTTTCGAAATCAAAAATAAAACACGAATTTTGAGCAAACAATTTTTAGCTTGAACAACTTTCTAATTTACAATTAAGCTTTCTTCAGCAAAGGGCTTTCTCCAATGGCTACATGCCCCCCTCCACACCCAACGGGTGAAGATATTTTTAGCTTTTGTTTTTTCAAAACTAAATAATAGGTTCTTTTAAACGTTTTGGTGTACAGTTAAATGGTTTTCATTGCGAGTGCTTTATTCTTAACTGCAGTTTTCCTGGATTCAAAGCAGAGTCTCTGTTTAGTTAAAATAGAAACAAACATTCTCAGTAAAAAGCACAGAGCCAATACAACTGAAAACATTCTTTTATTGCTTACGTTTCGAGATTATACTTATCTCATTAACAAAGCTGATTTATGAGCAGGCAAAAAACTTGAACGAAAATAAGCAAATTTGAAATTACGTCATAAAAGTTCAGAATAATACACTGTTGAAGAACAAACAATGTTACCGTACAATCGTAGTTAGGGTGTTAAATTGCAAAATCACTAAAATATTGAGAGTCGCGTTACGAAATAGTGAAATGGTTGACGCCAGGAACAAGCTATAATTACGTAAATACACTGCAAACCAGACAAGTCTGAGGCTTACAGGGGAGAAAAAAAAAACAAAAAACAAAAACAAACGAACATAAAAAACCTACGGTCCAATTAAGTTATACAATTAAAAATTATGTATTGAATAAATATAGTGGAGTGGAATTTTTGTCAATATTGAGTTGGAGCTGCTCTTCTTGTATAAGTAACGTTTCTTTTAATAACTATTTACGCCAGTACTTGCATGAGATAAGACAATGGGGTTGTTAAAATCAATGTGATGGTCCGGGTTTTGCCATAGATGTTTAGTGACATCAGTATCATTGGAAGTAGAAATGGCAGGGTTGTGGTCATTAAGCCGAGTAATCAGTTTTCTTTGTGTCTGTCCAATATAAAATTCACCACAACTACAGTTGATTTGATACACCACATTGGAGCGGCATAGTGTGTGCTGTTTGTCTTTATGTGTAAAAAACCGGCCAATGTTAAAAGCTTCATCAATTAAAATGAGTTTGCATTAACACTGAGTTTTTGAAAAAACGAATTAATTTCTTTTCTACAGTAATTTGATTTGACATTAAATGCACATACGGTAATCTAATAAATAACAGTCTAGGTTTGGGAGTTTTGGTAGAATTACTGGTTTGACATTTTTGGTATTTTTGGTTGAAAAATTTGGCAATGTGATGATCAATAAAGTGAGTTGGAAAACCATTTTTCTGTAACAAAGTGGATATTTTTCGGAACTCTTGGTGAATGAAAGCATAGCTGTAGCAAATTTTGTCGGCACGATCCAGAAGAGTAAATAGCAGATTTTTCTTGTATTTAAGAGGAACATAACTTTGCCAATTGATGTATAAGCCTGTGAATGGGGGTTTTCTGAAGATTTTGGTTTCTACGCCTTCCCTAGTTTTCGTGATGTGGACATCAAAAACGGTTAATTGATTTTCCACTTCTGGTTCATCAGCTTTGATAATGAGATAAGTATAATCTCGAAACGTAAGCAATAAAAGAATGTTTTCAGTTGCATTGGCTCTGTGCTTTTTACTGAGAATTGTTCGCCGATCCCGTCATTTAGCTCCGAAGAAACAAACATACTGTAATATGCTCATTTATGTTGTTGTTAAGGGGATTTAGAACATGAGCACTTGGGACATTGTTAACAAAATGATTGATCATTTAATGACAATAAATGGATTTGAGCTGTCGCGACACTTTTCGTCCTTGTTCAAGGCAACTGCTAAAGCAGTGGTAAATTTTTAAGGTTTTGAATAGACAGTGATTACTGGGAAACGGAGGTTGGTCGTTGTAGACGAAAAGTTTTGAAGTAATATTGCACTGAGAGACATCTGGAAATGGTAAAGGGGGGCTTCTTCAATAACAATTTTCCTTGGCTAATAAAACAAAATTGGACTTTGGCGTCTGATGAGTCCCTTGAGCAAGCACGAAACGCGTCGCGACGGCTCAAATCCATTTATTGTCATTAAATCATTTTTCATTTTGTGAAACAATGTCCCAAATGCTCTTGTCCTGAACCCCCTTAACTGAATTTAATTTACTTTCACCAAGTTTGAAGTTGTTTGAGCACTTTCGGTTTAGGAATCTCTAGCCTATGACCCTTGTCTAAGCTCGCTCAAAATATTGATATATTCATTATATTGGTGTAAAATGGTTTTGAGCAACAGATGCAGATTTTTTGATTATTACTGCCAATGTTTTATTCGCTAACACAAGCTGGCTTCGTATTTAGGGCATTCTTTTGAGCTACAAACAAAAATAAATAAATAACACATTGGATCAGACGCGCAGCCAGGATTTTGCTAATAGAAGCTTGGACTAAAGATATACTGTTCTTTAGTCTCGCAAAATTTACCCAAGGTACGAAGTGTTTAGAACCTGATTTTGTAATTTTTAGAAAAAATCTCTAATCCGCCATTTGGATGACATTTAACAAGTTTTTAATGCTATTAAAAAGAATTAAACGGCTAAAAATGGAAGAAGTTTATTTGACAAACTTGACTTACTCAGCTCCCCTCCCTTATTGAACAATAGCTAGAGTTACGTCAAAAAATAAGCACGCTGCTGTGCGATGACGTAATAGGTTGTGCCACTCCGGTCTTCTCCAGGATTTAGTGAAACTTTCGGCCTGAATTTAGGCAAAAAAAAATCTAGCTTAAACACAATAAGCACGAGTATCAAAAATAACCGTGTTTCTAAGAAATAAGCCCATTTGTATTTTGTAGAACAGTGCTTTTGATAATAGGCACGTATCTTAGAAATACTGTATGTGCGAAATGGTAACTCGACTATAAAGCTTTTGAAAACGCTAGCGTTTTACTTTACAATGCTTTTGTCTTTCTGGTCATTTTAAATAGCCATTGTGGCAACCGCGTAATATTTCCGAAAATTATATGCACTTTTTCTGAATAATAGAAAAGTAAAACAAACCAGATACTAATAACCATTTTGATCAAATATGAGCATACACGGAAATTAAGCGTAATGCTGAAAATATTCTAATGTTTGAAAATTTTTTAAATAATCAATTAATTTAAAAAATAAACAAATCTGAGACGAACTGCACAATATTGAGGAAGAACTGCATGCTTTTAAGTAGTTTTCACGCTTAAAAATAACCTTACAAGCATGTGCTTGCATCGTTTAAAGTTTGGCAAAGCAGCATTGTAGCCGTTGGCCAGTGCTGGCAATTTTGCTACGTTCTTGCCTAATTGACCTTGTAATAAATCCCCTCTTCCATTATTCATCAATCTGTTTAACTATTATTGATTAAATTTTCATTTTGGCCCAGTCGTACCGCAAAATATGTGGTTGATGGAAAAGACAAATTGAATTTATGGCACAAAAAACGTAAATACGTAAATTGAAAATTTAGTCTAAAACTTAAATAATAATTGTCGTTTTTATTAGCAGTTTTGACAGGAAGATGTTGCTAAAAGACACCTTAGGTATTTATAGTGTATTTTCTATTTTTTGTTCCATAATATAAAGAAACTCCTTTAGTGTAGATTATTGCACAATGTACATACTGTTGTATTGATATCGTAAGAATCAAATAGTTTATCATGTTATGCCATTACGGTTAATAAAATCATGTATGCTTACAGCAAAAAAGCACTAAATCAATAATAATAAAACTTTTTTGTGCAAAAAATTGTGTTGGCACAATTGTAGTGTATGACGCAATATGACACAAATGTACTTTTTCGTAAAAGGTAGAATTATTTTATTAACTTCATAAAGTTCAGTGATTTGTCAGAGCAATCATTATTCTTAATTGCATTGGAATATGAATTTTTTTAAAGTATGATTTAAACTACTTGCTATGCTTCAGTTTAATTTGAGCAAACAAGCCCTGTTTTATTTTTTACTTTTAGGTATTCATTTATTCATACACCACACCAATGCCGAGCACCAGCTCTTATTCGGGTTCTGCTTTTTTTACGCAATATTTTGCTGCGACTCCAAATCGTTTTTTGAAATTAAACACGGTTTGAGAAAGAATTTTTAGTTATGTTTAATAAAATCTTTGACCCTTCGGCCAAAGCTCTTATTGGACTCCATATTTAATTTTTTGACGCTAGGTGACGCTAGTGATACACAATTTTACTAAATTTGATTGGATTTGTGGAAAGACGCCGGTTTTTATATTGTGATTGCAAAGGCAAACAATAAATTGTATGGGCATCTCTTAAACTGGATTAATCGATTTATCATTGCTCTTTTTCTTTATTGAAAAAAATATCGAAAGCTAGGTATCAAAATTAATTCTGCTTTGAAACGATTTGAAAATGTTAATACAAAGCAAAGAGCCCAAATTTGATCTAGCGTTTGATTAATCGCTTTGATACATTATCGTTCTATCATCAGCAAATATATGTTGCAAAAGCCCGAGTTTTGTAAAAGCTGTTTTGTGGTTATACATACCAAACTGCCTAAGCTGAAGTGTTGATACAACCAATAGATCTGATGACCTTATTTTAATAAGTTTTGTGATCTAAAATTTCTTAATTTGAAACTTGTACGGCTTTGGCAACATCTAAAGGTGAAATGCAAAGCACCTTTAACTTAACAACTTCGAATCTTCGGCAGAAATTATTAGAATTTTCGCTTTTGCTTATTTCCCAGACTATTCAGTTTAAAATCTAACCAAAGGCTGTCATATGTCACAATGTTACTTTATCAAGCACAATGACATTTCATAAGTTGTAAATGGAAATTGTTTCATCACCAATTGCTACAGATTTTCTTCATAAATTTGCGAGGTGATGAAATAATCTCCGGCTGCAAAACTCGTTTTGCCAGCTATAAAATTGATATCGAAAACGTCATAAATCATAGCGAAAAAGAAGTGATCATAATCATAATTACAGTATCAAAAATGCTTGGTTTTAAATGCAGTAGATAATTCGGTCAAATTTTAAAGCAATTTTCCAATTTTCGGACAAAAGATTTCCTACAAAACTAACCGAAGTTTTAGGCAAGTAAATACTGTTTCTAATCATGTAATATTTTTCTTGATTTAGCGTCTCTAGAAACAATAGTATTGTTTTTTTAGCTGTTGGTGATAACGATGCCTGTTGTCCATGTGAAAGCGAGTAGAAAAACTATCGACATCTTAGCAGAGCGAAACACATCAGTTAACGTGACTACCACTTTCATGCAAAACGAAGAAAACAAATGGACAAAGCCCATGATGGACGATAGAATGCACGCAAAAGCGACGCATGAAAAAGAAACAGAGAATTTTTTACAAGTATCACCGCGCGTGAACACGCGTCAAGGTACGTCACTAGAATTGATGACGGAAGAAAAAAGAGAAAAAGCGGGATGGTGGCGCAGCGCGAGCTACAACAGCGCGATTCACGAAGATCCTACCGCTTTTGATGCAGCTGTCACTGCGAAAAACGCCAGCGAAAGCGAGACTAGGCTTAAACGACCAGAAAGCGCAGGATCACTGCGGAAACGAGACTCTACCAACTACCTAAGTTACTTTACAAACAGGTTAAAGCCTTTTTACAGCTCAAATGAGCAGGAAAAAGTAAAAAGTACAATCCAACATAGTTTGCAAAAACCTATCAAAGAAGTGCAAAAAGAACACTCAAATAAGCAAAGTGGTTCTCAAATTTTTGCAATCACTGACGTAATAACAACGTCACAAAACTACCAGTCTAATTTTTCCGATGGTGTTGCTAGTGGCCACGGGCAGGCTCCAAAATATTTCAATTTACAGGAATCGCGGGAGGTGAAAATTGATGAAGTTTCGTCTGATAACGAAAGCAGTTATTTAGTAGTACGAGACGCAAGCAAGTCATCTTCTAAGAATCAAGAAGAAACTCTCCCAGGAGATCAAATTTTGAATCTGAGAAGGGTCTCTAACAGCAGCCCAGAATATCCAATTCTTATTGAGTCAATTACAGCGCGACCAGAGGCATTTTCCACACTTCAGCGACAATTCAGCTTTTTTAGCCCAATGTCAAGCCCAGAAACATCTCAAGAAAAGCTTAAACCATTTAAAGATCAAGGTGATTCAAGCAGCTGTGACAAGTTACTCCACTCTCAACCTCTAAGAAACAAACAAAATCATATCAGCCACAAGTACGAGGAAAGTCCGGGTAGTGATGTCACAGACAGCTTGAACAGTCCTAAAATTCCATTAGTTTATTCGTATGGTAATGAACCGCCTGAGAAGAATAAAAATGCGGACAGAATTTCTTCAATGCGGCTTCCAAATCGTCGATCACGACCACACTCCCGCTCTGTGAGCCAATGCTCTACGACCCTTCTTGGAAAAGACGAAGACTTCATCATTGCACTTGAAACACCGTCCCCAATCGACTCGCCTCAATTGCCTTCATCTATCCGAGACAACCACAATGATAACCTCATAAAACAGCAGCTTTCTGCGAGTCTATCCGTACTACATCCTCAAGAGCGCGAAAGACGTTTTTCTGACGAATATGGGGAACATACTAATCCCCGTTCGAATCCTATTGCTGATATTGCACTTAAAAGTGCGAAGCATAACGGTGTGTCTTCTGTTTTCCCTAAATTACCTTTTCGAAAAGGACGGTCTAGTATTAGCTATCCGGACCATAACAGATGTGAAGAAAATCCCGAATCCATTCCTTTAACGGATTTTAAACAAACACGAAAAATTTCCTCCCTCGTTACTTCGAGAGAAGGGTTTGATGAAAGCAATTATGGGTGGCAAACTAATAGTTTTGAAGAAAAAGACTTATACGATGAACAGTTTTATCAAGAAAAAACTCGTAGGCCCTCCAACGCTGTGCGAAGTTCAATATCAATTCAATGTGATGAACATTCCCGAAAACGTAGCAGCAATACAAATAATATTGGCATTAGACTGGGAGAACGACGAAAATTATTTGAAAAACGAAAGCGCCTCAGTGATTACGCGCTCATGTTTGGCATGTTCGGGATCGTTGTTATGGTTATAGAGACAGAACTAACGTCTGGCAATCTTGCTGAAAAAGTAAGGCCTGCGCTATCGTACATATTTAGCCTTTTGCACGTCCAATTGGTCGAGTGGTAACGCGTTCGTCTCTGGAGAGAGAGAGAGGTCTAAGATTCAAATCTTGGGCCGGTTAAATGGGACACAGTGTTGCCAACGGCTAGCTACCATGGTAAAAATTCTTCAAAAAAGAGCTGTGTTGCCCGGGCGCGATGATACGGAGATAGGTCCCGCAAACTCGTTACACTTTTCGGCGTAATACGGCGAGTGTAATGAAAAAGATGAGAGATTAACCTTTCACATGTCCACTTTTCATGTCCGGTTTTTGTTTCTAGGGACTGTTTAATTCTAAGGTTCCCAAAAAAAGTGTCAAATTCCAAAAGAGCCGCACGTATTTGCCCTTTGATTTACCTGCACTATTTTTTCAATGGCATTCACTTATTCCTATGGGGATCTGGCAACTACTGCATTGTGTGGATGCCAATTGACTTAACTTCCCCAAGCACAAACTATTCCATGAAATAAAAAGACCAGTTTTTTGGATTCTGATTGCAAGCACTGGTCAACCAACAGATGCCTGCCTCAACATTTGAAGCAACAATAGGGGAGAACTTTTCGATGGGCAGGTTCCATCCTGATTTGACACTTTTTTGCATGGCTTAGCGATAAGCAAGCAGGCATCGAACCGTTAACCTGGACTGAAAAATGGACGTGTAAAAACGCTACATGTGAGAAAACGTCAAGCTTTGAAACGTTGCCAGCAGAAAAGTTTTTTTTTTATCCGTTTTGGTACCGATTGCATGGTAAGTCAAGGGTGGATTAGAAAGCTTATTATCGATTGTTCCAGCACATCTCATTGATCACGTGACCAAGCCAATTTATGAAACCCCCTTTTTTCGTTTGGCGATAGAATTTAGGACTTGGCTTTCAACATATTTGTGAGTTGGGGAATCTATTTGGTTTTCAATTCCTGTTTGGAAAAAATGAAGTTTCAGAAAAATTGATTTGGTCACGTGATTGATGAAACGTGATAAATGTTATCGATAATACGCATTCTAACCAAAGCCAAAAGTCAAAGATCATAAGAATTTTACCATTGAAAGCTCTGGTAACGTTTTGCGCTATCACATGAAAATTTCTGGTTCATTTGACACAGTTACATAATTTATCAAATATTTCATTATAATTGCTGCATTACGCCGAAGCGGGTAACGAGTTGGCGGGGCCCATCTCCGCGTCATTGCGCCCGGGCAATACAGCTTCTTTCGAAGAAATGTCGCAACGCTGGCGAGCCGTTGGCAACACTGAGTTCGATTTGACCGGTCCGAGATCCCTGCTTCAGAGACGAACGCGTTACCGCTCGACCAACTGGCCAGTGCTACATAATTTATGCTAAAGTACATTTTATTATAGATGAGTATCTTTGCAACTTGGTCGTTTTCTCTCGTCGTGTGATCTTCTTATTGGTTGAGCATTGAGAATTATAGCTTGGTCCGACGCCTAACCTTGTGTCGCTGCGTAATTGGCTATTTTGCGTCACATGTGGCAATCCAGCCAATCAGAAGCAAACAACAAAGCTTGCAAAAAGTGACGCAATACCAAAACTTTGCATTTCTTAAAAATGTAAACCCAAAACCGATTGCAAGTTGCTTTTTCGTAATTCGCAAGGTGTTTAAACCCAAAAATCGTAATTTTGCATCTAATATAGTCGCATCAGATGCGGTACTTAGGATCCACACAGACTTATAAATAGAACCTAGAGCATTTCATCATCTGTTGCGAGTTGGGAATGCTAGGTCGAGCAGTTCACCCATCTTGGTGGACATTAGTTGACCAAAAGCTCGCAAGTCGTCAAGTACACTAAAATAAGGTCTTCGGGTTGGTGTTCTGAAAAAGAGGCGCGGAGTGACAATGATTGGTTCAATTGGTTGATACGCATGAAAAAATTCGAGATGCGATTAGTTGTTTAAAAGAGCCGATGGTTTCAAATTTCAAAGCTATAATCAATGCTTTTATGATATGAAAGAGTACTTAGCATTTACTTGATTAAATATTTACAGATTTTGTCTGTTTTCATTAAGCGTTTGCTCCATCTTCTTCAACAGTCACTTAGGTCAGCTAAAAAGATATCTTTACCAGCTGGATTTCTATAGAACTACTTAAGTACTACACCGTAATAGTGTACGCATGCTCAAATCTGCAGTTCTGTTTTACGCTATTTGTTTATACCATGGTGCTTGATCCAAAAATTGTTTGGTGAAAATGCAATTTTAGAAAATTTCCGTGTGGCAGTATCATGCAAAGATAAAGAGTTCAATCGGTCAAAATCTGTTTAGATTTAAAAAGAAAATTGTAAATTTGAGAAAATGAGGGCGTCAATTTATTCGCCAGAAAATTTCAAAATACTGAAAAAATATTTTGAAATATTGAAATCTTCTTTCTTGCTCTGACCATAAACGTGTACAGTACTAGATTTTGTTTTGCTTGTTTGTTTTTCTGCGGTATGCTTGCGGTTTTGCGCGAGCTCTTGTTTTTTTTGTTGTTGTTTTTTTTCAAGGATTCGATCGTATACTCTGTTTTGTGTCAAGAAACTTGGTCGTAAAGTAAACAAAATTACACTTTTTTAAGTCAAGTAAATGTTGGATTGAGGCTGGCTGTTCTTAAATTTTCACAAACTTTCATTCTCATTTGTTCTCAAGTTGTTTTAAAATTTTATTGGAGAATAAAAAGACGCAAGGTGAAAAGTTTTTTTGTGTAAAAGTTTCGTCAATTGTCAAAGCTGCAAGAACAAAACAGATAGTTGATGTACCATAATTGTAAAAAAAATCAAGTTCTTTGTTGCGTTGCTGTACTATTTGGTTGCGTAACTGTACTCGTTGCACTGCGTAATCAAGTTATATAGTACTACAGTATATCACAGAAATTAATTTTTTGGTTTTTAAATTAGGCCGTGTTCTTAGTCATTTTGTTTATGCCATGCCTGGTAACGTACTTAATTTGTTCTTAAATTTTGAGCAAAAAATGAGACTCGTAACTCGTGTTATTCTTATGAAATTGTTCTTATAAAAAAATGTACCCTATAAGAGGCACCACTTGTCAAGCTGGAGATAATTTTCTAGTAATTTTGTTTACATTCTTTGTAATCTAATCCAATTACAAGTTTGTTTACCACGTTGCCTTACCCAGGAGACAGCAAAGGGACCTTTCAATCTTCGAGTCAAAGCTGCCACCTATCTACCGCACACGGTGGAGGCTTCACACTCTCCTTTTAATTGCTGAACGTCAAGCAGGAAAGCTGTGAATACCGATTTTAATAGTGTTTGGTTCAACCCGACAGGGAATCGAAACCGAGTCTATCGTTTCAAAAGCAGACACTCTATCTACTCTACTAGCACTGATCGTATTTTTTTCGCAAACCAAAGACTTGATATCGTATACTTTCACTTAAGAGTATCGGTAATAAACTTTTTTTACAGAATAGTCCACTGCTGACTTGCAGCTCAAGTGATCAAATAATGAAAGCTTGGACCGGAAAAATATTGAAGGAATGTGAATGGAAGGTTAGACTGATAGTTTCTTGCTATATGGTTTTAAAGTAGCAGTGAAACTTTATCACTTGTTGCTTTCGACAACTATTACACTTTTGAGCTTTTTTTATAAAAAGAAAAAATGTGATAGGTCCTCTTACTCAAACTATAACGGCTTTTACTGATCACGTGTATTTACGAGAGGAAATACGCGTGATATCTTTTTCAATGTTAGTTTTAAAAAAAGAAAAAAAGGTAAAATGCATGAAGTAAAATGACACGGATAGTTTCGCGTACAAATACGCGTGATCGGAAAAAGCCGCCCGAGGTGAAGTTTGAAAAAGTTCTTTCGGATGTAAATTTTGCGCCGAAACTGGGTGAAGATCTCATAAATAAAAAAATCGACAGTTATTTGGTCTAATTTGGTGCCGAAAACGAATGAATACTAAGTGTGAAAAGTGTGCTTGTTTTACTACTCGGCTACCAAAGATTTGCATCTCCTAGTCTTGCATCCCCTCAAAACAAAATTTCACACGCTAGTTGTAATACAAAGTACAACCAATTTCGTGTTCTTTATAATTGGTGAGGCAAAAATGCTTTCAGATCTTATATCAAATAATCGTCATAATTGATGTCTTTTAGATGAGCGATTTTGATTGAAATTGTTTCGTACTAAATTAAGCATTTCTGTTCACGGATTTGCTGTGCAAATTAAAAGTCAAATAAAAAAAAAGAAGTCATGATTGCAATGCATGCCCGCAATGTTGCCGTAGTAAAGTAATCGACAAAAAGTAGCACTAAATTTGCTGCAAAATTTCATTAAATCGTTGTCTGTAATTAATATTTACAATTGGATTAACTAACATCAATTTTGCATTGCTACTATCTGTAATTATATTCTACATTTAGAAATTTAGAGTACCGGTAGCTGCATTACAGTATTGATGTTATGTATTCCAATCGATATATCTATAAAATTAAATTGCTTTTTTTTATTGCTTATAGTATTTTTTGTACAATGAACTATGCTGTATATTGTGTGGAATGCAAATATAATATTAAATATTGCATAAATTTGTTTTATTTTTTTGGAATAAATTGCATTGCATGAAGTTTCACATAATTTATCTTACTTTTTCTAAGTATGATTTGTTATACTGTAATACAATCGAGTCCTCTTTTTACTTTATAACGCTAAAGCGTGCAGAGAGTTGGCAAGCTTATCTCTCGTCACTGCAAGAAAGATATGCCTCAACGGTTGCGAGTACCATTGGCAACACTGGGTCCAATTTTATCAGCCCAGAAACTAAGTCCCAGAATTTCAAATAATATGTAATGTGCAGTACGGATATATGCTTACATTATCAAGAAAAAAGTCTCGCTCTGCTGTCTCTGTAGACTAAAGCAAGTAGTTTTTTTTTTATTCCTAATTGCATAGCTTCAGCATTTTCCAATAGCTGTGTAAGCCATACATTACGTGTTGCCTACTCATCTTTGGTCTATTATTTTTGAATTGTGAATATTGATAAAAAATTGTACAGAACTTTACAAAATAGTAATCTGCCAGCCAATGTTTTACTCTTACTTTCAAATTTACCAATTTTCAACCGAAAATTACAAAATCGTCAGATTTGCCAGTTAGGTGTTTTGTAGGTAATTCTCACCCCTTACTGCTTGGTATTAAAACTTATTCTCGAGATGATTGAGGTAAAAAATTGTTAACGTAAAACTTTTGGTTGCAGGAAACTTATTTCTCGTTAGCGTTGAAGTCGCTAATAACGTTATCGACTATAGTCCTGGTTGTGCTTGTATTTTTGTACCACGTAAGAGAAATACAGGTAAGACAAGACTTGTACACTGTTTTCTCAGTTTCCAGAGTGCTCAATGGACGTGGGCCAGAGCCAATTAACAGTGCAAGAAGTTCACTTAAAAATTAAAATAATTAGAATTTAAATAACCCATTAAAAATTAAAAAAACCCACTACTATTCTATTTGAATAACTTTCTACCCCACCTCACGAACGCATTAGGGTTAAACAGCCTGTAGTGGGTTTTTTTAATCATTTTAATTTTTAACTAAACTTCTTGCACCGGTAAGACAAGATAAATTTATTTTATCGCTCAGCATCAGCACGAAGTAGAAATTGTAATCAGCATTCGTTTAAGAAGGCGTCAGGGAAGTTGCGAAAGGCATTGCGGTAATCGAGTCAAGCAACCAGCCTCTTGTCAGAGAGGCAAATTCATATACCATTATAATGGATGGTTTTCATTGCTTTGTCTAAGTGAGTTGCGACATTTTGACAATTTCAAAAAAATGACGACCCGTCATCAACATAAACCTTTTCATGTCACCATAGCATGGCCATCGGTTACATCAAATATTTGTTACACGGTAAGTATTCTTTTGCATATTTTATTTCTGCTAACGGTCACTTCTGACGTCAAAGGCAACCTCTATGGGAAGGTTAAATTTAGGTTAGGGTTAATTTTTTAATCCTAACCTAAACTAAACACCTACTCTAAACCTAATTACCGCTCACCCCAACTAACATTATGAATTGGCTTTTGAAGGAAGTATTTAAAAAGACCACTCCACCTTTGAAATTTTTTCGGTACGTTGATGATTTATTTTTGGCTTTAGATAATTGTGGGATATTGATGACACATTCAATGATATTGATGACACATAATTTGATGTCACATTCAACGCATTTAATTCGATCCATAATAAAATTCAATTTACCAAAAAACCGGAAGTGGAAAATCAATTAGCTTTTTTGGATGTCCACATCACGAAAACAAGGGTCACTGGCTTATACATCAATTAGAAAAGTTATTTTCCTCTTAAATACAAGAAAAATGTAGTATTTACTCTTCTGGATCGTGGTTACAAGATTTGCAATACTTTCATATCCTAAGAGTTCCAAAGAAATATCCACTTTGTTACCAAAGAATGGTTTTCAAACTCACTTTATTGATCATCACATTGCCAAATTTTTGCACCAAAAATATCAAAAATGTCAAACCATCAATTTTACCAAAACTCCCAAACCGAGATTGTTATTTATTAGATTACCGTACGTGCGTTTAATGTCAAATCAAATTAGAAGAGAAATTAATTCGTTTTTTTCAAAAACTCAATATTAATGCAAAACTCATTTTAATTGATGAAACTTTTACCATTGGCCGATTTTTTACACATAAAGACAAACAGCACACACTATGCCGCTCCAATGTGGTGTATCAAATCAACTGTAGTTGTGGTGAATTTGTTATTGGATAACCCAAAGAAACCTAATTACTCCGCTTAATGACCACAACCCTGCCATTTCTACTTTCAATGATACTGATGTCACTAAACACCTTTGGCAAAACCCGGACCATCACATTGATTTTGATAACCCCCTTGTCTTGTCTTAAACAAGTAACTGGCGTAAATAGCTATCAAAAGAAACCTTTCTTATTCAAGAAAAGGAGCTACAACTCAAAATTGACAAAACTTCCACTCCACTATATTTATTCAATACATAATTTTCAATTATACAACCTTAATTTGGCTCTTTGGTTTTATCTTGTAAGCCTAAGACTTATTTTATATTGCAATTCGAATTCTTACTTTGCCCTACTTGTCATTCATATATCTATGTAAATTTGGATTGTTGTTCTGGCGTCAACCATTTCATTACTTCGTACAGCTGTAAAAGTTATCACAAGTTGAATTCACGCAATTCTCATAGTTTGATTGATTTTGCAATTTAATAGCATAATTTCGATGGTACTGTAACTTCGTTTATTCTTCAACAGATTATTATTATGATTTTTTATGATGTAATATTAAATTTTCTTATTTTCTGTCAAGGTTTTTTTGCTTACTTGTACATCAGCTTTGGTAATGAGATGAATACGATCTCAAAAAGTAAGCAATAAACAAAATGTTTTCATTCGTATTGGTTCTGTGCTTTTTACTGGAAATTATTCGCCGATTCTGTCATTTTGGTCCGAACCCGAAATTAAATAACCTAACTTGACTCAAAGACTGCGAGGTCCATTTGCATCCTCCTTACTAGTGCTTAATTATTTCATTGTAGGTTACGACTTTCTTACTTGACTTTGTAGTGCTTTGTCTATTCTTAGTTACGTAGTTAAATAAATTTTGTTGACTTGACCTAACTTGAGGTTGGCTTATGACGTCAGATGACTGTAACCTTCAAAAATACGCAAAAATAATTATCCTTATACTCGCTGTATTACGCCGAAGCGTCTAAGAGTTAACGGAGCGCATTTCCGTGTCATCAATGCGCCAGGTCTTTACAGCTTTTGACGAAGGAGCGCTGCAGCGATTGACAACATTGTGCTAGATTTGACCGGGTCCGTTAATTGAATCCCGGAACTACCCTTTCAGAGGCAAGTTAACTCATTTGTTTTCCGTTGATTATTTGACGATAAGAGACTACAAAAGGACTGCTTGAAAGTTTAAACTTGATCTACCCCCTTGTCAAAAAAAATTTGGTATGACTAACATGCCGACTTAATCGACACAGAAAATAAACAAAGCATACGCTCATAATTTTATGCACAGTGCAGACGGGCCAAAAACGTGTTCTTCGCGCAATTAAAAGCAAGTTAATGACCTTTTCGGATTATTTCGATTATTAGGGATAAATTTTCAACCCCACTATTTATCGGAAATTACCGCCTCACCGATTACCGATAATAATCCACGGTATTCATCAATTTTTGTCTGGAGCATATTATTGATAAAATGATTGTTGTTTGTTACGTGACAATAAAAACGTCAGTTGCATTATTACGTCGCTCCGTTGCGTTCCCACGCGTATACGTTTATATTTGCGTCTCTCTTGCGTAACCTGATGCTTTTGCGTAGCTGTTGCAACTAACTGTTTAACCGAATCTTGCAGCTGCCCAATCATACCAAAGGAAATTAAAGCAGCCCACTGATATTAGATTTGTCCTCTAATCTTAGACGTCACGCATGTTTCGTATACTTAAATGAAATCAACAAAAAACAGAATTATTATGGCTTGTAGGCAAAAACTGATTTGCCATTAAACTTGCAGAATCAACAAATTTACGATTCAGGTTGGCTACTCTTAAATTTTCACATAGGTTTAATCATTAAAGGAGGACTGAAGGAAAAACCAATGGGTATATCTAAAGCTAGGGCGATCGTATTAAATTAGATTGGCATTGACTCCAGCCCTCTTGATTCAGCCGTTTTCGAGATATTTTACTTCCAACACGACGTTGGGTCCTCCCTGATTATAATTTTTATCGGCAACCCTGGCGTTGATAACATCGGCGAAGTCATTCCATTTTTTATCCTAAGGTAACGCCGCTATTTCACTAGGCTGCAGAAGCCTTTAGGAACGCGGGTAGTCTAGTTCTCATTTTATTTTCGATCAAAAAACTACAGTCAAAATTAAATCTAACAAATTTGAGTTAGAGATGTTTTGGTTTATTCTGAAAGCACTATCAACCTAAAACCGAAACGACTCTTAATTCAAACATATTTACTTAATTTCGACTGCATTTTTTTCACCAAACTTAGTAATTAATAAACCATATTTTCTGCTCCGCATATTTTGTTTTTATTATTTACTTTTGTTAAGAATAAACTGTACTATTTTTTAAACAGTATTAATAACAAAACTAGAATTCAATTTTTCTGCAAATTTGGCTTTTCTATAAAGTTGTTTTCTTCAGTTGTTTCTGATTGACAACGGAGCTGTTGATTGGAGAATCGCGATGAATACCGAACGAGTTCTTTTGATTATGCTCGAGCTCATAATCTGCGGCGTTCATCCAATTCCTGGAAACTATAAGTTCGAGTGGACGGCTAGGCAGGTCAGTTTGTTCATTTCTTCATGCGTATGCCTGGCACTCTGCGCTTTTCGAATTACATCTACACAGACCACTCTTGGGAAGCGGCACTGTTTGCAAGTTGTTGTTGTTGTTCTACCGGACTGCTTCCGAGGGATGGCAGCTTCCTATGTCCAAAGAGGACACAAAAGAATCACCCTTAGCACAAAAGTGCTACTGGCGTAGGATAATCCCGGAGGTTGGTGGCCATTTCGATCCCTGCACAAAGCAGGGCACTCCCACCACTCGACGGCGACCACCGTTGGTGAGTCTTAAAGAGTGCAGCCAGATGCACAAAAGGGGTTGAAACAGCATTGAAAAAAAAGCTTCTCATTACTACTAATAGCAGTAGTAATAGTCTACTCGCATCAAGTTACTCTAGCCAATTGAGAAAGTCTTCTGGCACAAGAAATACAAGAAGAAAGAAATCCCAACAAGCATGGTTCCCAGAAAGCGCTGCTTGCGGGAGGCCAATTCTGCAAGACCCAAAAGTCAAGCAGCTCAGCACCGATAGTTGACCATGCCGAGTACCCAATAACCGCCTCTTACGGTTCGCTGGGTGGGCGGCTTCACTATTCTGCCCCGGTGAAGCACTGTTTGCAAGTCGTCAGACTGGGCGACCACAACGGGTATACCCTTCAATGGTGGTTTGAGTAGAGTCTAAGGGTTTTGGAAAATTTGACAATGTCAGTAGCTGTTTCTGTTTCTGTTTAGGCATTTTCCGGAGTAACAACCACAACAATTGCGGATGTGGACATTTTGTTGTCCATTCCAATGTTTCTTCGTTTGTACCTCATTGCCAGAGTCATGTTACTCCACAGTCGGCTTTTTACGGACGCTTCTTCGAGAAGTATCGGGGCGTTAAATAAGATCAACTTCAATACAAGGTGATTTTAATTGTTTTATTGTTGCAAAACTGCTACAGTGTTGTCAATTAAAATCAAATTTTTAAGACTTCAGTTTTTTCATGATTTTCTGTAATGTTTTACGTCAGTCTTGATTTTTACATATCTGATGTGGGTATGTTACTACTTTGAACGTTCTAAATGTACAATTTTTGGTATTTGAATAATAAGGTAATTAATTCTAATCAACTCACCAAAACTTTGGCAATTCTGACATAAAGGAAAAATTGTTGATTTGAAAGTAATTGACCTGCAAATCAGGCAAGATAAAAACCTCATTTTTTAGAAATGTGTTAGATTTGTCGTGTAATGATTACCCAAAATGCAATGCCCGCTTAAGTAATCATTGTAAAAATCAAAGAGCCAAACCTTAAGCAAACCTTTTTTCAGAGTTTACTTTATTTTTTTCTGCTAAAACAAATGCTGATTATTATCTATTTAGATTCGTCATGAAAACTCTAATGACCATTTGCCCTGGAACTGTGCTGCTTGTCTTCAGTATATCGTTATGGATTATTGCAGCATGGACTATACGAGCTTGTGAAAGGTAAGGACTATTGATTGACTTGATGTAAGTAAACTTCATCTGGGTCCAATTTTTTGGTAACGACACTAAAAAATGCAATAATTTATCGAATTATTGCATTTTAGAGTGAATTTGGCTACAAATTATTGTTTTCGGTTTGTATGCGATTTTGGCAGATTCATTTTTTCTACTAAGGCCAAAGCATTCAGTTTAAGCAATTATTTTTAAAGTTCTAAACATTTTTTGATTTTTCAACCACCTTCTGCTTCTATAGCCAAAACCCAAGTTCACTTCTTGTCGGTTTAATTGATTGTGATTAAAAGCGCTGAGGTTCAATTGACGACTTCCAGCAATATATGACTGTTATAGAGTGTGCATCAAACGCAAAGAAGTTTTGGACGTGATGTTGAGTTTTGCCCGTTGGATCAGTTTTAATTCAAACGTGTATTAACTCGGGTCAGGGCCGTGCTTTGGGAAAATTAACTTTGATTTGCTTGTTGGGTTCAAGTTGTCTAACCCCATGATCAGTTGTTTGGGGGCTTGCTGGTTATGTTGGATCGCTTTTTGTTGAGGAGCTAAATTTATTTCTGCCACCCTTTTCACTTGAATTATACTGGTAGTCTTATTCAAAATTTTGCGTTGTGCTTTAAACGTTTTATTAACATATTGAGGTCAACTAGTATGATGTCATAATGACTTCCAGCGGCAGTGACGTGTCTTAAAACCAGCAGTTCTGCAGCTGCTAGCCACACTATATTCATAAGAGCCAGTAAATTTGTGGTTGATGTTGGCTGGCCTTAAATTTTCACGAATTTTCGGCCTCATTTGTTCTTAACTTCATTGGAGAATGAAGTGAGGCAGATTAATTTTTGCTGGATTAAACTTATTGTTTGTTGTTTGTCAAAGATCATAATTGCTATAAGATAAATCGACAACAGCAATATAAAAAAAATACTAAGCTGCTTACATGCAAATGCCTTGCACTAGCCGGTGTTTTTATTTCTATTTTTTATTTTTCATGCTGAGGCTGGCATTGTTTTTGATTTATTCATAAGTTTTAAGCAAATATGAGTCTCGTGTTCTTGTAAAATTGCTCTTGTCCTTACACAGTATGCGTAAAAAATTAAAAAAATTAAAAACCCCATATAGTCTGTTTCACTCAAAATTGGGATCATCAGGGGTATCTATCAATGAGTATCAAAGGGTCTTCAATGAGTATCCAAGACAGACACCCCGATGATCCCGATTACAGGTGAAACAGACTGTAGAGTTTTAAATTTTTTTTAATTTTTAATTTTTGGCGTGTACAGAGCTTTGGTATTTGATCTGGCGTAATTGAATTCAAACTACACTCATAAAATTGTTCTCATATAGAAATAGAGTATACGCTCTAAGTTTTGCTGTTACGATATTAGATCGGCCATTTTACGCAGGTATCACCCTTCAACGGTTGTTCCGAATTAATTCGCTTGCTCTGACGTCATTTAATTAGCTTATTTAATCGGATTGCACTGTATAATTCATGACCTCTTCTGTTGCATAGCCTGCTCATTACTCTGTTATTTGCGGCAGAGTTTTCAGCCTGACTTTGGTGTACTTTCCCGTATTACATGTTCTTTTTCTGACCCGCAGCAAATTTGCATGCTAAAAAGAAAAATGTCCACCTAAAGTAATGTCGGCAGCGTGGCCGAGAGGGCAAAGGCGTAATTTTAACGACGACCCTGATCACATAATCTGGCTTCGACCCCCACCCTGGTCACGTTGTAGCGTCCTTGGATAAGACGCTTTATGATGATTATATCTGCTTGGTAGCTTCGAACAAGCAGCAAATTTACATGGGGTCCAACGTCAACCGAAGAGCTCGGAAAAAGGAGCTGATCCTAAGCTGGTAAGAATTCAACCAAATTATAACCGTCTCGGTTGCTTTTTTTGAGAGGGGAGGATCAGTCTGGATCATTCAATCAATCATAAAATCTAGAAAAGGGTCAGCTCCTAAGCGTATTCGTGCAAAATAGCACCATCAGAGTTCTCTACAAAGCGTTAGTAAACTCCTACCGTCACTCAAGAGCAATCATAAACTCATAATTAAATGAAGGGTATTTATTTATCATTCAATACTTTGATTGGTTAACTCGATCACATGATTGCCACAACACGCTCCAGCAATTACGCAAATATAACAAGAAACAAAGAAGAGAAAGAATGGTCGCTTTTTTGTCGCTTTTCTGGTCGCTTTTTTGTGACGGGAGGATAAAGCTGTTTTAATGAATTACTAAAAATTGAAACTTTGGATTAAATTCAATTTCGCCTAGCTGTCTTGGCCCGGAGGCAAAGGAGAGAAGTAGTGGTCTTTGAGTCAAGCTGCCACCAGCCAACCTGTCTATCACGCACGGTAGTGGCTTCACACTGCCCCTTTTAATGCTAAACGTCAAGCAAGGAAGCTGTGAATACCAATTTTAATAGTGTTTAGTTTAACCCGACCGGGAATCGAGCCCAGATCTTCTGTTTCAGTAGCAGACGCTCTTTTGACTCGACCATTGGTTGGTTTAAAAGCTTTAATTTGTTTGTCTTCAACTGCTACATTAATTTCAAAGCAATTATCGATCTATGTTCCAAATTTTACTTAAATCTAAAATCTCCAAAGTAAACTCTAAAGCGGCATTCGAAATTGCAGAAATATTATGATGTTATAATCTCCTTTTCGTAGCTTCGGAACTTTTTATTAAAAATTGGTTTATCTCTCTGGGGTATTTTGCGGTATTACAATGAGGTTGCACTCACTTTCTATTGAAAAAACTAAGCATTTCGCAAATATGGGCATGAATAAAATTTTGTCTAAGCGCAACCCTTTTTTCAATCACGATAAGCGCTGCGCCAGTAACCGTCCAGTTGGTACTGATGTAACGCGTTTCTTCTCTGGAGCGGGAGATCTACGGTTCAGATCTCAGGAGGGTGCCAACTGCTTGCCATATGAGAGTTTTAAATGTAAAAAGCTGGAGGATTAAACCGTAAAATGGGTGGTTTTTGACTGACAATTTGAATTATGCCAGCAGTTGCAGCTCTTTGTCATTGAGCAAAGTTTTATCCTTGACCCGAGCAACTCAAATCGATTTAAGCTAAAGCATTATCAACTATTGAGAGAATATTGTTTTTTAACGCGTTTCACTCAAGCTGCTTTTATCCCACAACAGTAATGATTTTGCTCGAGAGCAGAGGGTGAATTTGCTCGCCCCCCACCCTCCGCTTCTAACTCTCTAGAAGTGTTGCGTGCTCCAAATTTAGCATATAAATTGGTTATGACAACAATTTTAGTCTGGCTGGCTGCTAATAAACCAGGTTTAAAAATTTAAAATGCCATGACGATAATCTTCCATGAAGAGCTTAAAAGGTCGATTTTGCTTTCGACTGAAGTACAGTAAAAAACTGCAATATCATGTCGTGAAACCACTGTACACACAATTTGAACACCCTCTGACATTTTGAAAAAGGACGTCCATTTTGCCAAAAATTGGTAGTAGCATTGCTAGAACGACGCCAGATCATCAACGCTAAAAAAAATCCATGAAATTTTGGTAAAATTGATCGCTTTGGCTGGCAACGTGACAAAAAACTTTTAACACTTTCGCAGTTCGACTAACATAAAGTACCAGTTTCATGAGCATTAATGAATTTTTGTCTAAGATTTGATGTTTCAATTAATCAACATGTTTTCCTTTAGGGTTAAAACATGTAATAGCTTGCAGTAGATTTAATTAGCTTATTAGTATGTTGTATCTCTATATAAGAGTATAGTGACGAGGTGTTATAAATTATTTCTTGTTTTCATATTTCTGGTTGAAATGAAACTATGAATAATTAATGCTCTACGCAGCCTCACAGAACATCAATTCTTTTAGTATTGATTTCTTAAAAATATAGTTAATTTTAAAAAATTGTTTAATTTCTTCAAGAAAAAGCCAAGATCAATATAATTTTTTTATAGAATCGAAGCCTTTTGACTTTTGAGTAAGGTATAGAGCAAGTATCTTTTTCACCTGAAAATTTCTTTGTTTACATAAAAATTGTAATTATAATATCACGTGGTCAGTAGCAATTTACTTTTGTCTAGGAGTCTTCATTCTGTTGAGTCCTGAAGACAGCTCAGAGACATTCAGTCCCTAATCAATCTATTTTGGAATGCTTCTGCACACGGTTAAAGCTTCACACTGGTGTCCCTTGTTACATGTCAAGTCGGCAAGTGATGGATACCAGTTTTAAAATCTTTGCTTTGACTTGATCAAAAATTAGACCCGAGACTATCATTAGTAGCAAACGCTTTATCAATTGAACGAACTCTGAGTTAAATTTGACGGCCCAAAACTTGAATCCAAGACCTCTCATACTATGAACCAGGCACTCTGCGCTTGTCTAACCACACCAGCGCTAGGCCTTCTTTTTTTTAAATCTGTCAGCAAGTATTCTGTCAGGCTGGTCCGTAACCACGGGTAGACTGCTGAGATCAATGGCAAATAGGAGAAAAATGTCTTTCCTTAGGCCACAACGACTCATTTGCCAGTTCAGGAATCGAACCATGAGCCAGTAAACTTTCATTTACTATTCCAGCGCTCTACCACTTTGAGGATTTTAAAGTGCGTCATTTCAAATCAAATCTTTCATTATACTCGCTGTATTACGCGGAAGCGTGTGAATAGTTTGTGAGGCAGATCTCAGCGTCATTGCGCCCAGACAACACAACTTCTTTCGAAGTAATATCGCAGCGATGGCTAGCCGTTGGCAACACTGTGTCCGATTTGGCGGGTTCGAGAATTGAACCTCAGACCTCCCGCTCCAAAGACGAACGCGTTACCGCCGGACTAATTGGCCGGCAAAGTACCTAAATCAACTTGTCAAATTCCCACTTTCTCCAACCCTCTTTAAGTGTCGACAGGCTGCAAAAATAACCGATGAAAGGTGTTAATCCATTTCTCGGTTTGACCGAAGATAAAAGCATTCCTAATCCTGTGTTGGCACGTCGTATAATCATGTCCGATACGCAATCAATAAGCAAAGTAATCCTCTAACGAACTTAGATCAAACATGGGTCTTTTGAAGCTGAGACGCTTTTGCGCGAAACCAAAATTTTCTCCACAATTTAGTTTTCTAAACGAATAATACTTCGTTGAACTCGCTGTGTTATGCCGTTGCGGGTGACGAGTTGGCGGGGTCCATCTTCGCGTCATTGCGCCGGACAACACAGCTTCAAACGAACAAAGTTCTGATCGGTGGCAAAGCGGTACTGGCATTACTGTGTCTGCTTTAACTGCCCAAAAACTTTAAATTTTTCGCCACAGAGAAAAGCGCATCACCCCTCGTCTGGGGAGTAAATAGGGTGATAATATCCTTGCCTTCTTAGTATGTTCACTTTTGTCGCACCAGTTTTTGATTCTGATTATTGGGGTTCTTCTTAACTTTTTTTTTTTGGAAGCAAATAAAAAAAGTGCCAAAAATTGACGTTTAATTGTAATTTGTTATTTTGTCTTCGGTTATCAAAATACATCGACTAGGAGCCAGCGAAGGAATGGCATTTGGTGGTTGAAGCTGCTGAACTTTTCATGTTAGAGCAGAGGTTCTTCACCGAAGATAAATTTAATGAATTATAAACTAAAGCAAGCTTCAAATTTCTCTATCAAAAAAGTTATAGTGTGGCACTAGATTGCCGTTAAGCCATATTTTCGTTGCCCAAAAAGAGGGCATCCCCGAAAATGTAACTGCAACTTGACCAAACACGCAGAGAAACCTCAGTACCCGCAGAAAATAGAAGGTCTCCAGCCTGAAGACCTTTTTTTGGCAGAAAATGATGGTGGTCCGGACTGGAGACCTTTTTTTTAGGGGCGGAGAATCACCGCAAGACTTCCAGAAATTTGTGAAGGTCTAAGAAGATGGGGGTAAATTAGGCTGTTTTCATTAGGCAAGGGATAAACGAGACAAAAAGGTTAAGAACCCATGCGTTAGAGAGCATGGCGAAACTGAAATGTTACACTGCAGAACTCCAGCTAGAGGCTGGCGAACCAGTAGAGAAAAATCGTTTATTTCAGACCACTCAAAGATGGAACCATTACTACACAGGTGGCCATTATTTTTGGGTACTCAACTGCCCGTAGGTTGTCTCTTAAGACCCTCTTGTTCAAATGAGAGAAGAAATTTTATGTTTCGTGGATTGATAAATAAATACTAGCAAATTGTTTGTCTTAAACTTTATAAAACTCTAAAATCTAAAGACAAAGAGCATTTTGTTAAAATTTTTGTTCTGTTACATGTCAACTTGTTTTTGAAGTGTAGCGAAAATAATTTCACTCTTTTTACTTATTTTCTATAAATAGATGGATTGCGGTTGTTGTTCATTGCATAAAATGAAGTGTTTTCGAGCGGCTTCGTCGTTTGATCGATTAACAATGACTGTTTTGTGACCACGTTACGTTTTAACGTTCTGCGTCATATTTTCGGTAGTAATTTGTTGTCAAAAATCCATTTTATTTCTTCTGCTTTCACGCTTTCAAATCAATATACGATAAGGAAAACAATTTTCTTTGTTAGACCAGCAACGACATTGACAGCTAAATTTTTTATTATTTTCGTTTCCCTTTTAGCAGATCAATATCTAGGAAATTCATTTTAAACGCTTACCGTTTAAACCCGTATCTTTTCAATTGAGTCACTGCAATGAATAGGCTTTAACAGAATCATTTTGCAAAAACAATCTCTTTGCAATTGACTGCTAATACACTGTATACGAGAGGCAAATTTTAATTTTGTCGAAAGGTTGCAACGTCCTGTATAAACGTGGTGCAAACAATCATACTTTGATTGAATAAGTAACTATGTGCCCGAATTAATACACATCCATCAAACGTTTTTCCAAACTGAAAAGTAAAAGTGAATATGTGGTACATTTTATTTTCGGCTGAGCAAAAACAGTTACGAAGTATGATAGTTTGGTTCAGGATTATTTTGTGAAACAAAAGTTTGTGCGTGTTAGTTTGTTTTAGTATTATTTAGAGACACATTATCGCAAATGCATAGGTGGGCACAAGTCCGTTAATCGTTAATCCGTTAATAACGAAGCTAACTTTTTCATTAACTCGTTAATCCGTTAAAAAGTTTTTTCATGTTAACGGACTAAATTAACTTCCGTTAAGTGCTGTTAACGGACTAAACTAACTTCCGTTAAGTTCGTTTACTTCCGTTAAGGTTTTTATCGTTAATATGTGGCAGCTTTGTTGTGCATTTGAACTTGCTTTTATCTTGAAATTAGATTAGACTGTAAAATGTAACTTCCAAAACACAAAAAAGACCACCATAGCAATAAATATTTCCTTACAATCAGCTCAACAGCGTCAATACGGGTTCTAGAAGCGAGTGAATAAAACGAAATGTAAATTACACGCAAAATGTTAACGGATTAACGTTAACGGAGGTGTGAAGTTTGTTAACGGACTAGTGGTTAACGAAGCTAACGTTTTGCATTAACTTGCCCATCTATGCGCAAATGTTTTCCAAACGAAATGTTTAATTCTAATTCGCATTCTCGTCTGTTTTTTTTTCAATTTTATTTCCTTTTTTTTTGTTTTTTGAAGCAAAAGATCTAAATTACAGTACTTTTTCTGTTCACTACTGAAAAGCGATGCTCCATTTTTGTTTTTCAAAGCAAGAAGCTGTAAGCTTCAAGATGGCTTTTGTGTATTTTCAAAAAAGTTAGACTTTAGCGCAACCAAACGAATTAAACACGTGAAAGAGAGCTGTAATGACAGGACAAAACTTAACCTATATTGTATTTCGTAAATAATAATCGAAAGCTGTTATAGTGACTATAAAGCATGTATTCGCAAGGGCGACTTTTAGCTGCGAGAATCGACATTTTGCCTTTTTTCTTTCTTAATTGCTCTTCTTTCTTTCTCGATCTGAGAAAAAAATGGCAAAATGCCGATTCTCGCTGCGAAAAGTCGCCCGTGTGAATGCAGCTTAACATTGACTGTTGAAAAAATTTCAATCTAGAAAATTTATTTTCGCATTTATACAGTAGGTTCAAAAATTATCAATATACAGTACTACTTGTATTTGCCGAAGTGTGTAAACAAGTTTGCAGGGCTCGTTTCCGCGTTACTACGTCTGAGCAACTCACAAACAGCTGTTGCAATTATGGCAAGCTGACAGAATATTTTTACTTTTTTATTGATCTTACCAGACAAATTCAAATTAATCAGGTTTTTGAGCAATTCAGGCTGTTTATTTGATTGCTCTGAAAATATCTGCAAAAAAAAAACAAAACACCAAAGGTAGGTTGTAGGTGGATTTACATGGCTGTTTCACATCAAAAGAACGCAAAAAATTCTATCAAACAAAGTGTATTTGACGTAAAGTTTTGCACTGTTACTGCATAATAATCTTTGTTTGCAGATATCATGATGCAGATAATGTTAACAGCAACTTCCTCAGCGCTATGTGGCTTATCTCAATCACCTTTCTCTCGATCGGGTATGGAGACATGGTTCCCAACACCTACTGTGGAAAAAGTGTTTGCCTACTAACTGGTATAATGGTAAGTGATGGATTAATTAGCTCTATGATACAGCAAAACGTCGATTATTCGAACTAAGTAAAACTAGGGGTGGTTCGGATAAGCGATTTGTTCGGATAATCAAACAACATGCAAATTTGGAAAATTCATCATTAAGGCTACAGCAACATGCAATACTGCATTACGAATTACGAAAATACATCATTTACGGTACACAGACATAGAGGTTTATTGTATATTTCGTAATTAGTGCAGGCAGTATAGTAATCACTCACTTTTTTTGTTTTAAATTTGTTGAAATCGTAAGTATAGTAATTGATTTAATGACTTCGGTTAAATTCGTGTTCGGATAACAGGCGTTTCGGATAATAGGCATTCGGATAATCGGCGTTCTACTGTAATAAAAAATTTCTTTTCGTTTCGCCGGTTGTTATTATTCTGATTGGTAGATGTTTGGGCAATCTTCAAGCACTCGTTTCATGATGTTATTAAAATTGTAATTACATTTTATTCACAATTTCCTTGGTCAGGAGACAGCGCGAATGGACCTTTCGGTATTCAAGTCAAGCTACCAATACCTGCCCACCTGTCTACCACACACGATAAGGCTTCACACTGGCTCTTTAATTGCTAAGCGTCAAGCAGGGAAGCTATGAATATCAATTTTATGGTGTTTGGTTTAACTTGACGGGGAATCGAACTAGTGTCTACCGTTTCAATAGCAGACGCTCTGTCCACTCGACCACTAATAGATGATTGGTAAACTTGGAACGTTTTACTTAGTCTAATTTACCCTAGATACGAATTTAAGAAAATATATTTTGATGCAAATGTTCAATGTATTTGCTTTTATTACCGGTATGTATTTTATACATTTTTTTTCTTGGCACTTTTCTTGGTTGCTTTTTGTAAACCAAACGGTAAAAAATTACCCATTTTTACAGGGAGCTGGTTGTACGGCCCTAGTGGTTGCTGTTGTGGCAAGAAAATTGGAACTGACGAAGGCGGAAAAACACGTACACAATTTTATGATGGACACGCAACTAACAAAACGGGTTGGTATAGCTGTATTGATTAATACTTAGTTTTTTTCACATAAAGTTTTGCATTAGTTTCCCATCTGAAAACCTTAATTGTATAAGTTTCATCTTAACCTTTGTTCTAGCTGTTTCTTTAACGCATAATTACATGTGATTGGAAGAGCAAAAATGCTCCCACGCTCACTTCTAAAACGGGAGGTTCTGCAAACACTAAGTTTGGTATTTAGGTTGGTATTCTTCTAAATTTTTTTATAAAAACTGTTTTTTTGGATTGCTAGTGTACCACAGTAACGTAACGGTTAATCATTAATGAAACAAAAAAATGAAGTCAGTATTCAAGTTTTGCACTTAAGTTTTCTTTTGCTACCTGTATCGGAATTATAATACTTTCAAGTCATAGCGATTATCTTAAAACGTTTTAATAATGCGGCTCTCACACTTTGGCGACTTTGACTGCGACTCCACTGCGAAAAATTCGCAGTGCAGTTTCAGCGCAGTCTCCGTAGAGTATCCATAGAGTCTCCGTAGAGTCGCAAAGCATAGGAATCCTCTACGAATGGAGGGAGACTGCACGGACACTCTACTGAGACCGCGCTGAGACTGCGCTGAGACTGCAATGCGAATTGATTCGCAGTGGAGTCGCCAAAGTGTGAGAACGGCAAAAGTTATATAATTTGGATACGAACCAAAAAATGCCCAAGTTTTGGTGAATCGGCTTCGATAAGTTTCAAAATCGGTAAACTTTCTCAAATCTGGTTACAAACTTCAAATGTTTTAAACATTTAGTAGCAAATTATAGTCGGCAGCGTGGCCGAGAGGGCAAAGGCGTCGTTTTTACGACGATTCTGATCACCATGATCTGGGTTCAACCCGCATCCTGGTCACGTTGTTGCGTCCTTGGACAATGATTGATTTACGACTTACGATTGATTTACGATGATTATCTCTGCTTGGTGGCGTCGAACAAGCAGCAAATTTAGTGAACAAGAATTCCAGGAAATCCGCAAGAACATTTGATTACTAGAAACTCCAAAGCAGGTGCGGATTCCTCCAATCACCAAGTAGTTACTGAAATGAAAAGTGTGAGGATCGTCCAACAGTTAGCGTCTGACGCTGTCCGGTGACAGGAGAATAAATATGCAATATAACAGCAACAATACATTAGAGACTCAATATGGCCTCCAATTTTTTTTTATAACCAGTTTGTCGATAAAATTTTGCCGCTCACTTTTCAAAAGCACTTTCAATTCAGGTCAAAAACGCCGCTGCCAACGTTCTACGGGAAACATGGCTAATATACAAGTACACAAAATTGACTCCAAAATCTGATTCTCGGAGGGTGAGAAAACACCAGAGAAAATTCCTCCATGCTATTTATCAGTAAGTATTCGGTATTCGGTAAGTATTCGGTATTCAGTAAGTATTCGGTCTGCGGGAGCACACAAGAGGATCATGCGGAGTATATGATACCTAACAATATTGGTTTGCTTTTAGGCGCATTTGAGGTTACTGCAATTTAATTTGCATTTTCGTTTAATTCTTTTTTTTTGATAGACCGGTAGTTTAAATAGCAGAAATTGGAATAGTTTCTATAGAAAAAGGCCTGTGCGTACGACGGCTGCGAATAAAATTAATCAATTAATCTTACAGCTTATAATCGTAACGTTAATCATAGAAATTAGCTTACAAATCATTTTCACAACTTTGTAACTTTTCAGATTGCGAAGTTTTAAAATGGAGCAGCGGAAATTAAGCGACCAAGCCACCACTCTCGTTGATTTTGCAAAGGTAAAAAAGTAAAAAATAAAGTAAAATTAAATAAAAACTTGTGTGGTGCACATATGATTATTAGTTGTGGACTAAATAGGTGTTCTTCCCGAGTCCACAACCCAGGCAGGCCAGCAGAAAACACCAAACATTTATTATTTTTTTGCATGCAGATGCAGATCAAGCTTTCGGACGTTATGACTGATGTAGCCGCAAAAAACGAATCGATGACATCACAGGTTGAAGATCTGAACAGAAAACTAGAGTCTTTGGAAAACCAAGTGCTTCGGCTCCCCCAAGTGCTTGGAGAAACTGTAAAACTAGAATTGCTCAAGTTAAAAAAGGAAGAAATTCCGAAAAGAAAGAAACGCTCTGGAAGCCAAAATCAAATGGGTCAAGGTGAAGTCCGATTGTCAACGACTGGTTCCGAAAGTTGCCGAAACTCGACGGAAAATCCCGGTTCTGGCAACTCTTTCTCGAAGATTGATCTGCCTTCTTATTCAAGTGTCAGACAAACTTCGCCAACGTCTCATAATGACAGAAGTGTGACGTAACCTGCAGTGACGTAAAATTTAATTTTGATTTTAAAAGGCCCAATATAGGTGTAACGGAAGGCTTAGGTGTACTGTAATTGAAAATGAAGTGTAATGGAAAGTGTTGATTATTTTCATGGTGAGCTTCATCAAAGACCTAAAGACGCCCGAAGAACAATATCATTATCGACCGACACGCAAATAAAATTGAGACACTTTTTGACAAGGTTAATTTAATCGTTGATAATAATAGATTCAGCGCACACGTTTCTACTTTTGCAAAATGTTGTTCGTTTGTAAAGAGAAAGAGAATCGCTGATATGGCTGCCTACATATTGGCAGCCACATTTTATTAGCAAATATTGTGTTCTTCCCCGAGCCAAGTTTTCGACTATCTTTTCTAATCTTCATTATTTTTTCGTATTTATATTTTTCATTTTCGTTTTCAATACTGGCAGAACTGGCTGATATTTTTCAGAGAACAGCTCAAAAATTGCATTAGTTTTTGTGGTTAGTGTAAAAGCCTTTAAATTTTCCTGGATGGTACAAAAAAGTTGTATAATTTCTTGATTGATGCAAAATATTGCGTTTGTGGATGGTGTAGAAATGGTGCTGAATATGGTAAATTTGAAATTTGACCATGAATTGAAAACTTGAAACAAGGGACATCCGTATTGCACTATTTCGGAGTGCCCCAAGAGTGTAATAAATGATCCGCTGTAAAGACTTTAGTATTTTCTGGCAAAATTGGTACAAACGTAGTGCTGTTCTGTCCCGTTTGGGATGCAAATTTGGGTAGTTTAAATGTCGTTTTTTGATGTTCTGTTTTAAGAACATCGGTTTCCTTTTTTGTTCATTCAGTAATCAATCGATCAGTGTTTGAATTTTTTGAATGATTATTTAGTAAAAAACTTTCAAAACTTAAGTCAAAAGGTGAATGATTCAAGGTCAAAAATAATACTTTATAACGATGGACATCACTCACGACTGTATAGTGTATATATATTAACTTCAATCTTGCCAGGTAGCTGAAAAATTGTGATAACGTTTTTTTGGAACAGAATTGCTATAAGCTCGTAAAGTCTTTAAAAACTACATCCGAAGTATTAGGAACTTTGGGACTACCCACATTGTTTTTGATTAATTGCGCTCATTGTGATGAGATCTTGGTTACATTACAGTTTTGGCTTTAAACTGTGTGTTTTTTGCGTATATGGTTTGTCAATATTACTGCTTAGCCGTGCAAGGATTGCTTTAAAAATCGATTTTAACGGAAGATTTCACGTACCGATAATGTTCAGCGTATAAATTTTGCGAAAAATTTTGATTCAATGTGTCATTAATTTCGCTTAACTCGAAAGTTGATTTAATCCTTACGCTGTGAATCTTGAAGTCTATCTAACCTCGACCTTTATGACGCAAAAAAATTCCTATTTCTATGTTTTAAATTAAAATTTTCTAGTGAAACTTCAACAATACTTCAATAATTTAGACAAAATATGTGGTTTCTGTTTGTTTACAACCGCCAATTGGTCGAGCGGTAACGCGTTCGTCTTAGAAGTGGGAGGTTTGAGGTTGAAATCTCGGGCCGGCCATATCGGACACGGAGTTGCCAACGGTTTGCCACCGCTGCAGCATTTCTTCGAGCGATGAGGAGATGGGCCCCGCAAACTCTTTACACGCTTCCGCGTAATGCAGCGAGTATAACGAAAGATTTAATTTGTTTGCTTACAATTGTCAACCCAGCCAGCTCTGCATCAAAGACTGGGTTGACCAAAAAATGTGGTTAAAAACAACACTTATCGAAAGTGCGCACACTGCATGAAATACAATGCTCATTGCTCAAGGGAGTTCAATTCCGAAAGAAGGAATCGAAAACTCTGATACATCACCGCTCTGCTATTTTTTAGAGACGTAAATTTTTATCGGATTTTAACCGCTAAGTGATGATCACGAGCTGTATTCATTCAATACTCGTAACGATTTGCCTTGAAAATGCAGCAACAAGGTTAAGCGCATGAAACGTGAAGTTGAACGCGCTCGTAGTAACGTGTTTTTTAGACCTCAACTGCAGCAATTGAACAAAATAAGCTGTATAAAGATTGGAATGAAATAAAATGTTCTGCTAATCAAGGTGCGCAATTTTGAGTACAAGATGAGAGAATGCTTAGAATTTGACTATCAGCTGAGATGACTTCAAAATAATACTGTTGGTAAAAACGACAAAAAGTTTTTCCATTTTTCTAGAAAATTTGACTTAGAGATACTGCTAGAGATCGGCTTTATTGAAGAAATGAGAACTACTTCAGGGAACAAAAAGATGCCCCAAACTTTGTTCTATTTCCTTTACAGGGCCGCAACTAGAGAAGGGGGGCAGAAGGGAGCGGCGCCCCCCTAAAAAAAATTTCCGCCCCATAAAATGCTCAGCGTGCCTACCCAAACTCCCTTTTCTTTTGCGGCAGTTTCAAGATGGTGGCTTTTTTTTTTGAAAGCAACAGAAAACTTGGAGATAAGTAGAACAATTTGGCGAGATGACCTTTTTTTGTTTGTTTTGTTTTGGAAATAAACGGAAAACTCGGACAAAAGTAGACCTAATTGGCACGATGACCTAACTCGGACAAAACTAGACCAACCCAACAATTTTGGCCCGCCCAGAAACAAATTTTACCCCCCTAAAAACAACGTTCTAGTTGCGGCACTGTCCCTGTATTTGCGAAAATAGATTTAATCCCTTTGACTCTGCTACCACTGGCAAACCCAGGCGCGTAGCCAGGAATTTGCAATGGGGGGTCTGTTTCATAGGTGTAAAACCAAACTAAAACGGTTTTCACTTGGAATTGGAACGATTTTGTGCCCGAAATTAGGTGAAGACCAAAAAGAAACAGGTCTTCACCCACGCTGGGATCAATTTTTGTTACCGAGTACTCTTCAAGTCCAATGTCAAAGTAGACACATTCTCATTGCTAACGCCAATGGGGGGCTATTTCCACTTTTAGTGCAAAAATCGGTCTCAAAAGTGCTACAAACGTGGTATTTTGCATACTCTGCATGCCGATGTGGAGCTATACTCCCCGCCCCCCCTGGCTACGCTACTGGACAAACCTGCGTTTCAAAATTTCGGAACATAAGGCAAAGATGGCATTGCTAAATTTCCTGCAGAATAGATCAACATCGCGCAGTATATTCTACAAAAAAATCGTCCATAAGGAACGAGTTTTTCGACAAGAAATTTTGCAAAGCAATTCTTTTCTGATGTCACGAAATTTCGAAACGCAGGGTTGCCAGTGGTACAAAGTCAAACCGATTAAATGTATTTCAGCAAATAAGGGGAATACTGTAGAACGAAGCTTGGGGCACCTCTTGATTACCTCAAGTAATTGTGATTGCATCTTTATTTAACAAGTTGTCTTGCCCAGGAGAGAACGAAGGGATCTTTCGGTCTTCGAGTCAAGCTGCCACCTGTCCATATGTCTACCACACTTGTCTGCCACACTTGGTGTCCATGTGTCTACCACACTTGGTGGAGGTTTTACAGTGTCTTTTTTAACGCCTGACGTTAAGCGAGGAAGCTGGGAATAGCAATTTTTATAGTCTTTGGTTTGACCCGATCGGTAATCGAACCCACGTCTACTGTTTCGGTAGCAGAGGCTCTATCCACTTGACACTGATCAAGTAGTTCTCACTTCTTCAATAAAACCAAACGGTTACGTGTTAGTGCTGGAGCTAGGGAAAAAGCAGTGGCGAAGGCAAGATTTTATAAAAAAGGGTGAGATTTGACCACGAATTGAGTGAATACCACAAAAAGCAACAGTGCATCAAAGCCATTAGAGCTAAGTCGAACGTGCGAAAGTGGGCGCAGATACCACAAAAGAGGAGGGGGCATTTTAAAATTTTAGTAGTAATTTGTACAAAATGCGGGGAGGTACGGACAAGAAGGGGGGCGGGCATGGCACATTGCCCCCACTAAATGCGCTACTGGGTAAGATTAAGTTTGTCTTTTACGCTGCATTTCGTAAATTGGACCACGATAAAACATCATTTCAAAAGTCACATTTCAAATGAAAAACTCCTGAATTGAAACAGCAATTACAAAGTTTTTCCACTTAAATTATCAACGTCGCCTTACAAACCGGTAACGACTAGGGTATCGAATCGTTCTATATGGGCATTCCAGCCTGACCTGTTCGTGCAACGTCTTCCGCATTGTTCGTTTGCCTAAAGTCACACGTTTGAGACTTTGTTGTCTCGTACTATGTTCAGAAGAATGCTAATCCCTCTATTTTAGCAAGTTTTCACTAATAATCTTTTAATCACACAAATACACGCGAGTTTTTGTACTGTAAAATATTCGATGCTTGCAGCAGCAGCAGAGACTTTTAAATATTTTTTGGTAACTAGTTGCAGCTTTTGATCTAGTCAAAGAACAAGATTATAAGTTTCCGAGCAGAAAAACATGACGATATGAAAAGCTTTGGCAAAAACAAAAAAAATCAGAGCCTAGATAAAACGAAACTTTCTGTTAAACACTAAACGTTTCGATTTGAACTTAATTCATTTTCGGTCTTATTCAAATAAACTTGACTTTTAAATAAAGACTAGTGCAACTACAAAAGTAACTCAACTAAACAGACGCTGAAATGGAAGAAACAGTCAAGCTGCAGAACTGGCCAAAACTTTAAGTTGGCCTATGTTTGCTAAGCAGCAAAGAACCCATGCAGTTGATAGAGCACCTAATGGATAGGGATCGAAAGATTGCTTGCTTCTGGTTCAATTACCGAACTGGTCATGCGTCGTTCTAAGCCCTTGAAAAGAAATTTAAAACTGATTTTTTCCATAGGGACCACGCAGTCTACACTTTGTGGAAGACCGTTATGACGAAGTACTTGCAAACAGGACCCAAAAATGGGTGCTCTGCTTTGGTCTGGTCACTGTATTTGGATAAACAGACGGAAAGCGGTTCATACTTACAAATGACTGAGCAATAACCGAAATACCCGCAATAAGCTTATTAAGGAACTGGGCAAAAATTGTAATATTTTTTGAGTAAACTGAAGACAATCGTTTTCCAACATCAATATTATGAACATAAACATGGATTTGCGACAATCGTTGGAGTAGGGGGAATCGATACGAAACCTTTGGAGGAAGAGCTCGATTTCTTAACGCTGTGCCAGATTCCCTACATAATTAATTGGATTACTATTAAGAATTCAAAATAACAACACGGGGTCACTTTTGCTCAAAATCTGCGAACAAATTAAAAACAATGCCTGGCCATAGGCGTAGCAAGGGGGGCAGGGCCCGCACCCTCCCCCCCCAATTGAAATGTCCCAAATGATAAAAATGATGACACAAAGCCTATTGTTTCTTCTGTTTCTGTTTCTTTTAGCATTTTCGCGTGCAACAGTACACGCATACAACAGCAATTGGCAATAATATTGATATTGACAACTAGGGGGCCCGGACCCCCACAATTTAAACTTTTTCCAATCGGTTTAAATGTACAAGCCGGAAAAAATTCAGTGTTTTATTTTTAAAAGTTGCAATCCAGAGGTGGGCAAAGCGCAACTTCCGCAACCTCCGCAATTGCGGAAGTTGCGTTGTTCTTTGTTTTTTATTTTGAAACATTGCGGAAGTTGCGTTGCAGACCAAAGTCTTTAAAATTTCTTGCGCTTTAATTGCGCTGCGCTTTCAATTTTTTTCCATTAATAGCGTAATTCTACACCTTGAACTTTACTTTGTTCCACTGCGATTGTAATTTCGATACATGTCGACTTTAGCAAATTATTTACTCTTTTTTTGTCAAAAATCGCAAAAAAATGCGGTATTTGCAACGTGTTGTGAAACTTCAATTGCGGAAGTTAGGTTTCGCTTTAACTTGGTAAGAAAATGCCGTTCCGCAATTGCGGAATTGAGTTGCGCTTCAACTGAATCAAAAAGTTCATTGCGGAAGTTGTGCAGCGTTTCAGAAATTAAAAAAATTAAATTGCTTATTTTGCGCTGTGCTTTTGATTCAATGTTATGTGTGTCCACCTCTGTTGCAATCTCAGGCCCCCATCTAACTTTTCTAAGGAATACCAGTCATGATATAGGCCCGCAGCCATAGACGTAGTCAGGGGGGTCTAGGTAGTCCACGTCCCCCACAATTGAAATACCACCAATTATAAAAATGTGACTTTAAAGCTTATTGTTTCTTCAGTTTTAGTTTTGTTTAGCATTTTCGCGTAGAAAGGTACGCGCGTACTATACAACAATAATAAACAATAAAATATTAATAATGACGACCAGGGAGCCTGGGCCCCCTCAATTTAAATTTTTGCCAATCAATTTAAATATACAAGCCGGAAGAAATTCAGTGTTTTGGTTGTAAAAGTTGCTACCTCAGGCCCTCATCTAATCTTTTTATGTACGTGATGCAATAACGAAAGAGACGGATTTACCATATGGGACAATGCAAGAGACCCCGCGCTCAGATGATAAGACTTTTTTTGGTCTTCACTTAGATTGGGCTGGAAGATGTAGCGAAAGTACCCAAGTGCCAGGGGCCCCACGCATTGTAAATCTGGCTCGGGCGTGATTAGTAGGCCTAACCATGATTAGTAGGTCTAACCATCTATTGCACCATTTTTCAATAACAATTCACCTCCACCTCAACAGTTTTTACGCGACAAAAACTTTGAAAAAATTTAGCCAAGGAAAATGCTTATTGAACAAATTATTGAATTTGAATTGAGAGGCTGGGCCCCCTGGTCGTACATGAACTCCTACAATTGGTTATTTTCATGACAAAACAAAAATCTTTAATGCAAATCTTCGAGTGGATTATTATTCACTACTAAAATATTACTCGAAGCAATGCACCTTACTTCCCCTATACCTGGGCCTAATCATCAACAAAATTTAATCCCAAAATGCAAAATTTTTAAACGTGTTTTGCACCTAAATTGTAAACAGATGAAGAATTAAACAATTCAATTTTTTTAGTTGGCTTTTCAATGTTAAAACTTTAGTTCTTTCAAATGGCCCTAAAAACGTGCAAAAGGTGATTTAATGGCAATGAAATAGCTATATTTTTTTTTTTAATTACAAAAAATCGCCCAGCCGCTAGAGGCTTCGCCGCCAGACTTCCATAGCCTCCTGCGGTTGGGGTCTCTGCCCCCAGACCCCCGTCTGTGATACATTTCAGCTGCACAAGTTTACTCAACGCGCCTTCCAATTCAGACATTTAAACTTTGGATTCAAGCCCTCTTCCTTCAGCAAAATCCTGGTTACATAAAAACTCACTGGCCACGGCTTTTGCCTTCCATTTTACGATATCTTGGTCCCATAAAAAGTTCCTCTTTCGAAAACTTCTGATGACGTCACTGTATGTGATTTGTGGTTTGCACCCCCTCCCCCAATCAAAAGTATTGGCTACGACTATGTGCCAGGATCAGCATAACTAAACTAATAGAGAACATTGGCTAGCACAACGTACAGTATATGTAAGTAACCAACAGAGTTTGGCTTTTTCAATGTTACCATTGCTGATTCGTCTAACAGTAGGCAACTAGTTATGATCTGTGACAAAAGACAATTTTTAAACCATCAAGAATAAATTTGTGTCAAGAAAAGATTTAAAATATACGAGGCTGAAAATTTGTGAAAATTTAAAAACAGTCAACCTCAACTCAAAATTTACTGGTTCTTAAATAAAAATTGTGTTATTATACGGACTTGCTCAGCAGTTTTTGTATTTTAATTTCAGATTGAAACCTATTTTTTATATTGCAAAAAGCTTTTTGGTGAAATTGAATGGATTTGAACGAACAAGGCACTTACTACGATACCAAAAGTAGGAGTAACTCGGAAAGCAAAAGACCCGAGGTCGTTACTGACACTGATGATACTCACTACAATGTTTCGGAAAAAGATTACGGATTTTTCCGCTTCAAACCCGCCTGCTTTCAGTGTTGCAACAATTCAATTGGTTTTCTTGTTGTTTACAGCTTGTTTGTTATCACTGCAAGTAAGTAAATAACAAACAATTTCGACATGATATCATACTCATCTACACAAATCCCAGCTTGACTAGCCATAAAAGTTTCTAGCAGGGATGGCCATTGCATCGATGACTTTCTGCGATATTTGTTATGCAAGAAAACTGCAACGCGATTTTGCGATGAGATGCAGATCAGACCAGCGGATGCAATTTTTTTGCAATAATTTAAAGATTCTTCGTTGCGATAAAGTTGCAGCTAGTTTGCGATTATTTTTACGATTATCGATTTTTTCGATTAATTTTGAAATCAAAGTTTGTGGCGTAAAATAATGTCAAATAAAGCTCAGCCAGCGCAAGACCTTATTTTAATCACTTATTGCGAATTTGACGCAACAAATGCCAAACATTCTCAAACTTCTGTCTAAAATGTAGTTTGTGACGAAACAGAAGGAACCAAAAGAAATAATGACAAAAAATCAAAATCATAGCGAAAATCGCACATTTTTTTTGTCAAATTCCGTGATGCGATAATGACCGGATGTGGATTTTTTGCGTGTTTCGATGCGATATTTTAAGAAAAAATGCGTGCGATGCGATTGCAATCCCTGGTTTCAAGTTCAAAAATGATTTTAAAGTCGGCCATCACGTTAGGGCAGATGTGGGATTCACAGTTAGACAGCTCGGGGCTAGTTGATTTGGCGGGTGAGCTTCTTGAGCAAGTAAAATGCAAAATTTGAAATGCAAAACAAATCGGCAATTACTGAGATTAAACTGACAATGCGTTCTATGGTGTCTTTGAAAAAGACCCCGCTTGTTCGCCATTAGGGCCTAGAAATCCACCCTTTGTGGTTGCCCAGCCTGGCGTAAGACCTGTCAACAGAACCCGGAAACGGTACATAACGCTGCTGTGGCTGGACAGGTGAATTAACGAAATATTTTAAATTAGCCGCGGAAGCGACGAACTTATATCTCATATTTACCAAACGCCTGCCAGGGGGTGTTGTATAGGAGCTTGCGGTCTTCGAGTCAAGTTGCCACCAGTCTACCTGTTCTATCACATGCGGTAGAAGCAGTGCCGTCGCCAGAGCAAACGAAGTGAGGGGGCACTAGCCAAAAGTGGAAGGGCGCTAAAATTTGCATTTAAAAACTCATCTTCAGATTTTGTACGGCTACAATATTATGCTCAATTTTAAAATAAGGTCGGCAGCGTTTCTTAGCTCGTTTTGTCTGTGGCCCATAGTCGCTCGAAAACTCTATCTACACTACAGCAGTGAATGTTACCAGACGTGCAGCCAGAGCCTCTGTGCTGAACAAATTGATGCAAATCAAGCGTGTCACAGACGGGCAAAGTCACCAAATATTTAGTGACTGTGGAGGGGCTTGGGGGAAGTACCGGTAACAATTCTATAGGCTTACATCCCTCTTCCGCGACACTTATCCGTAAAGGCGTGTTAATAAGACTAATTATTGCGTTAGATTTATATGACGCAGCAGTTGGTTGCCAGCAATTTCGCAAAGAATCGAAAAACGTCAAAGGAGAAGCATGTTTGAACGTAATTATTCCTTTTTCCTTCATTGTCTGTTGTCTTGTCGTTGAGTTCCAAAAACAGTATTTTGAGTAAACCAAAATGGGGGCACAAGCAGCCGCTAGGGGGGGGGCACGCCCCCCTAGCCCCTCCTTCAGCGACGGCTCTGGATGGAAGCTTTATAGTATTACTTCAAATTTGCTGATCATCAAGCAGAAAAGCTGGGGTGTATACTAATGTAGTTTTAAAATGTTTAGCTTGACCAGACTTAAAATCACATCCGAGTCTTCTGGTTTAATAGTAAACTACAGGATTTAAGCTGCGTACACTGGCAATATAGCATTGCTTATCGCAAGCTCGACGGGGTCAGCACTAGAAAGTTGCTTACAGTACGTTGCAGTCAAGCTAAACGAAGAATTTCGCTTCGCGTCGCCTCCGTAATCCGTATTGCCAGTTCATTGCCTGCTAGCCAAGCAAGAATGACGCTGTGTTATGTGCGTTATATTCTCAAGCATGTCAAATTTCCTTGAATTGCAAAGATTTCTAATACGAACATACGTAACATTTTAGAGCAAATTATTTTCAATATCAAGCAAAGAGCAAATACTACAAAATACATTTTTTTATTTTGCCGACGTTTCGAGAATTAACTCATTTCATTGCCAAAGCTGATCTAACTGAGCCATATGTGCAAAATGATTGCAATTTAAAATTACACTTTTCAAGTTCGTTTCTTGGTACCAATGCTTGCCTGCTGCTGAATTATGTTTGAAATGCCAAATTACGAAAGAATCGTACCAATCAAAGAGTTTATAGTGTTATCAAAAGAACACCGCCAACAACTTTCATTCCGATAATAATTTAATTGTGATGTTTTGATGTAATAATTTAATGTAATAAAATAGCATGCAAGAAGAGATCCTCTTTAGCTCAAGTGGTAGAGCAGTGGACCGGTTATCCAAAGGCTGCAGGTTCGAATCTTCCGGGAGGATAACTTTTTTGTATTGCATGTTCAAAGTAGTCGCCGTTCTGGTGGCTCTTTCCTAGGCTTCAGCGCTGGTAGCCTGTAGGCCAGAAGCATGCAAAACAATAATTAAACTTTGATTACTACCATTCTTTCATGATTTGGCTCTTCTTTTGGTGTGACTCAGTATCAAGTAGGTAACGGGACCAAGAATCAGTTTTGAAAAGTGGGGACGTAACCCGTATTTTTATTGTCAATGTACACAACTGAATATTACTTTCGAAATCTAGCAATCCGCATAACATTAATGTTTGTTGTTCCGAATCATCTAAAATGTCAAATTTGCTATACTGTTCCAGTTAGGCTGTGAACAGGAAATATGATTTATAAAATAACCCAAATTTTTAGCGGTTGACTGCGAAAATACAAAAATTATTAAACCTAATAGCATTTGCATTGCTGTAGCTGAGGACACCAGGCATTTTTCAAATTCAAATGATTTTGCACAATAGGACAGGTGTTTTTTAGGCTTTTGCCAACGTTTTGCCAGCCCATTCTAGCTGGCTTCATCAGGACATGACAGAAAGCTACAAATAAATAAATAAATAAATAAATAAATAAATAAATAAATCACAAATGACAAAGAGCGGCAAACTAACATTAAATGTAATCAAATCATATCTTTCATTATACTCGCTGTATTAATCCGAAGCGTGTAACGAGTTTGCGGGACCCATCTCCGCGTCATTGCGCCCGGCAGCATAACTCTTTTCGAAGAAATGTCGCAACGGTGGCAAGTTGTTGGCAACACTGTGTCCGATTTGACCCGCCCGAGATTTGAACCTCAGACCTCCAGCTCCAGAGACGAACGCGTTACCGCTCGACCTATGAGCTTATCTTATTTCACGGTTTTTATCGTGATAGTATAGAGGGAGGGGGTCCAAGCCCAATTCGATGAATTAGGTTGTAAAGAAAAGTATTGCATTACATTACAATGATCGGTATGTTAATATCAAGAAGCCGTTACTTTGAGGGCCCGCGGTTTTTGGTTCCGGAACCTGCGTATTACTGAACATGCCAAGAAAAGGGCCAAATTACGAAAGAGTAGTGCCAGTCAAAGCTTCGATGCCACCAAAAACATTGCTAAAGTGTACTCTAAACACTTTGATTTGCACAACTCTGCCGCCGTAATTTGGCACTTGTTTGACATTACTCATCAAAAAACTAGCGTTGGAACCAAGAAACAAGCCTGAAAATTGGACATGCAAAAACGCTATCATGGTAAAAATAATACAGTAATTTTTAGGTACTCTGAGCGGAGGCTTGCTCAACATCAATGTGAGTGCCCTTGAGCGTCGCTTCCGGCTTACTAGCAACCAGTCAGCGCTTATTGTTGTTGGATATGACATTGGGTTTTGCGTGTTGACCATTTTCGTTTCTTATTTTGGGGCTCGATCGCATCGGCCCAGGCTGGTCGCTTGTGGGGCGTTTGTATTCGGACTTGGCTCAATGTTTTACGCCCTACCCCATTTCATAAGTGGGCTCTACAGCACAGGAGGAAGGAGGCTATCATGTAAGAGTAGAAAGTTTATTTCTTCAAGGCAGCAACATCTCATTACAATGTATTTCTGTCGTTATTTCTTGTTTTGTTGGAAAAGAAAAAAAACAAAAACAGAAAAAAGAGTATATATCAGTTTAAATTCTATACAAGTCGCGAGTAATAATTGTTGTGCTATTAGAAATCGTAAATATGTTTTTACTCACCTTAATGTCTGTGTCAAAAATCGTAGGCGTACGCAGTAGCGTAGCCAGGGGGGGCTCGAGCCCCCCTCCATTGGCCTGAAAAGCATGCAAAATACCACGTTTTTAGTGCTTTTGAGGCCGATTTTTGCTCCAAAAATGAAAATAGCCCCCCCAACGGGATTGGCGATCAGAAGTTATGAAGGACTTCCTGTGATTTGGACTACAAAACTGGAATTTTTCCTTTGGATCTCACCTAAAGGTGGTCAAAAAAAGTGACTGAATTTGGGTGAAGACCTTTTTTTTTCTTTTTGGAGATCACCTCAATTTGGACGAAAAAACCGACTCAAACTAATCAAAGCTCGATTAAAATCTGGGTCAAGATCGTTTGATGTTTTTTGCAGTATCCAAAACAGCCCTCCAAAGCGAATTCCTGGCTACGCGCCTGGGCGTACGAGCGTATCCTTAGTTTATTTTAACCAACTGGCAGCTTGTATACGCTGCTAAGGCAATACGCCGGGCGTACCGAGTTTTTATTTAAAAATAAACTAATCATACGCTCGCACCATCACGGTTTTACACTGTGTGTAAACCAGACCTAAACTTAAACGTCACGAAAACAATAAAAGATGAGTTGAATCGATTGTCTTCATTGTGATGGTTGCCAGGTTTGAAAAAACAGCGTACTAAACACTTCTTAGAAAGTTGATATGTGGTTGTGAATCGATAAAATGTGAAACTGGCTCGAGCACTCTCGCCAAAGACTCAGATCCAGCATAGATTATTACTTCTTTCTGGGGACTGAGCTTTCCACTTTTTATCGTAAATTATAGACTGAAAATACTGAGAGCACTAATTTTTTGAAACGATCAGGACTCCATCCGAGTGAGTTTCATAGGCCTAAAAGACCGATAAGCTTCGGCTCATTGTGAAGCTCTTCTTCTGCCACCAGCACTGCATGTATTTGGAATTTAAAAGAGTAAAAAGAGACGAACTTTGCTCTATAGCCTAATTCCAATGCTTTTTATTTTAACCATCTTCGGTCTATTTTCTTGCAGTAGTATGTTTCGATCCCAGTTTCGAACTCGATTGCAGTGAAGATAACGACTACCTAGGATGGAGCGTCGGGGTTTTCTTCTTGGGCAGCCTTCTCATGGGCTTTGGTCTTACACCAGCGTTCACACTTGGATTAGCTTACATTGAAGACAGCGTCTCAAAAGAATCTGCAGCATTGTATCTAGGTATTGGTATTGGTACAGGCAAGCTTTACTTATCGGAAAAAATCTACTTTTTTATTAATTTTGATCTAAAGCCAACCTGAATTTTTATCTTACTCTAAAACTGACTTCAATAACACTAACCAAAACCCAACTCAAAATCGAATCTTGGAAAACCTAATAACCTAAACCCTTAAAATGCACCTGAAAAATGCGCGAATATAACATTTGCTGTTGAACTTGCCACTCCCTACAGAAAATGTGGAACGCGTCATTTAATACTGTAACAACAATTTTTACTTCAAAATTTTAGAGATAAACGTCTGGCAAGAATATTTAAAAAGCGTATAGGCTACGTAACATATTCTCACCTATCTACCACACTCGGAGGAGGCTTCACACTACCTCTTTTTATTGTTGAACATCAAGCAGGGAAGCTGTAAATATCTATTTTCATAGTCTATGGTTGACCCCACTGGGAATCGAGCCGTTGTATGATATTTCAATAGCAGAGGTTCTTTCCACTTGACTGATCTGTATTATTTGCAGGGGTAGCAAATTCCGCTGCATTGGTTGGGCCAATGATAGGATTTCTCGGCGGTGGAATCTTGCTGAGAGATTACTACGTCGATTTTGAGAAAACGACTCCGTAAGTTGCTAGGAGTGAGTAATTAGGTATTTAGGCAGACGGATTTATTTTGATATTGTAACAGTACAGTCAAAAACGACAATGCAAGTTAAAAAGCATAGGAATGTAAGCCAGCAAGACTCACATTTGCATGCCGTGAAGGGACGTTTTAGTTGACATTTTAGTTATTGTTGGTTTGCTATTGATTTTTTGTGCCTTTCACTTATTCGATATGTTTTTTCTGTTCTAGTTTTCGATTCTCTTTTTTGTTTTTTCTCAAAACCGAACCAAAAAAACTTGCGGAAAAGACCACTCGTTTAATACGCTATAGATGCGCCATTTGATCGCGTACGTTTTTTCTTTCTTTACTTTACGATGTCATGCGTTTTGATACTCAAAAAATCGCTTGAAAAAGAAAAAGATTTCTGAGTAAATAAACAAACCCGTATTTGACAAGCAAATTAACTCACTGGTGCGCCCTTTTTTTTAGACCTACAGGCGTAAGCGTGGTGGATCCTCGTTGGGTGGGCGCTTGGTGGGTTCTCCCATTGGTTGTCATGGTCGGATGCTGGTTACTTTTTGTACCATTGTTTGGTTTTCCAAAACAAATACCAGGTAGGTGCAGGCTACGAAACTTCATACAAAGCACCTTCAAAATTCGAAAACAAAAGCAACTTTAGTTGAGTTCTTATTCGAACCTTTGTCCTTCGAAATGTTTTAAATCTCGAAAAATATGACTAATGTGCACTGTTCATTCAAGAAGAATACAAAAAGCGATTAAGTAATTTGCACTTACGCAAGTTTATTCAAAAGTCTAAACACTGTTAGCCAGTATTGCTATCTTTTGACAAGTATTGATTTGCTATGTTTAAAAGGCATTGATCGAAACTAATAGATGAAATGCTGACGCATGTCATTTATGGCAGTGGCACAGTGCAAGTCCTTTATGCAGTGTACAATGGAGTAGGAAAAAAGAAACAATCAATTAAACATTCCACTCGAAAGATAACAAGCATTGTGAAGTAACTAGCTGTAAATGCGTAAGCATATATTCGTCACCAAACAGCTGTAAATTTTAAATCGCTTAGAGTTAACACTTAACCACTTCACACTCATTTTAAAGTTTATTTAGAAGATTTTTAGTTTATATTTAAACAGGTACGGCAGGCCATCGAGCAGCTCGGGAATCGGAAGTGCACAAGTACGGAAAATCAAACGTTGGAACAAAAATAGGGTTCAAAAACTCAATCAAAGATTTTCCTCGTTCTTTCTGGATTCTTCTCAAAAACCCGACGTTTGTTACTGCTTGCATAGCTGGCTGTCTCCAAGCTCTTCTTATCAACGGAGTATCTGCTTTTTTGGCAAAATACATCGAAAATAACTTCCACGAATCCTTAGGAAACGCTGCTCTTTTGTCGGGTAAGTTTTTTCAGTCCAAAGCATCTTTTTTGGGTTCCTAGAAATTGTTAAGAGGCACCAAACCCTCAGGTTTATGTTGATCTACCCATTTTAGGAGGATGAAGCACGAGGTTAGGTCTACTCCCAAAGGTTATGTGTTGGACTGGGTGTTTTTGAGGAGCTATATTTCTACTCCCATTTTCACTTTTTGCGATCTGTGTACCGGGAGACTGCCCATTGTTCAGCTGCGATGAGTACACTGCTTGGCCCCAGCAATGAAAAATATTCTCGGCAGGTATCGAGATTTTGAATTAAGACCAAAACTCCCTTTTGGCCTTTATTGCCTCGTGGCCGTAGCATCTCGGTAATTAAGCACAGTAGGATAACAATTATGTTGTTTACTTGAAATGAGATCTTCAAAATTCTAGACGTTTCAATTTATCGTTGGGGAGAGGAGGTACTGGCACCAGAGTTCTAAGTCGGGCTGGGCTTTTTGAATCAGGCTGGGGTTGGGGCCGGGTTCAAGCTTAAAGTTGACAAAAAATCTGGCTTAATTTGGGCCTGATATGTTCCATGTGCTATAGGTGCTATAAAAACGTAATCACGATAGCTCTACAACAGTTAATGAATAGTTTATTTAAGCATCAACCCGATTATTAGTACAGAATACAATTATTATTTTTACATCACAATTTATTATTTTTACATTACAATTAACAGTATTACATTTTTTAGACCAAACTGAACTTTCGGGGTTTTTCAAATCAGGGTTTGAAATTTGGACCAGTTTTGGGCTTATATTTTAGGGTTCGGGCCTGAAATAGTTTGCCTGTTTACCATTCTGACTTGCATTATACCATTAACATCTTATTTAAGTTACAATTTTAGGTGCGGTCATTGTCCCTGCCGCTGTGGTTGGCAGCTTTGTCGGTGGACTGGTTGTCTACAAATTCAAATGGTCCGTTGTGGGTTGCCTTAGGTTTGCTGGTGCCTGCATGTTCATTACAGCCTGTCTAACCCCAGAGTTTCTTTTGTACTGTGAAAATAGAAGAGTGGCGGGAATCACGGCACCCTACAGGTACGTAATAATCGCTGTAAGTAAAAGCGTTTGTCTTTACACAAAATCCGTTGTTGCAACTTAACATATATTAAGTCCTCCTGTTAACAAGAGACACACCGACACTAATAAATTCAATAACTCTTATAATTACACTCAAGGCTGTTTCCTAGAAGGTGGGTTCTGGACTCTGTGTATCTTTAGTTTAGATTGCAACCCTGGAAATCTGTAGTTACTTCGAAGTAAATTTTAATCTAGCTTTTTGAGTAAAGTTGGCCTGGTTTTTTTGTTAAATTTTGCTTAATGTTTATTGGAGTTTTCTTTATTTTTGTAAAAAATAAATAAAACCAATAATTGCCGACCCGTGGTTGAGTAAATGGAACGTTCGCCACTGAAACGGTAAACGCCAGTTCGATTCGCAGCCAGGTCAGACCAAAGACTACAAAAATTGCTATTCGCAGCTTTCCTGCTTGACGTTCAGCTTCAGCATTATAAGGGACAGTGGAAAGCTGCCACCATGTGTGGTAGATTTGTGGACAGGTGGTAATTCGAAGACCGTATGCGGTCATTTCACCTTCTCCAGGCCAAATCAACGTGGTGAATAACTGTGTAATCACAAATACAATAATGAAATATGCTTCTTATGATGAGTGGAGTTTGAATTCAACCGATTCAAAAAAGTGCTCGAAGCGTAGGCCAGAGCGAATATCATAACATAGCACAGCACACGTCAAAAATCAAAAAGTTGATGATTCCGATTACGGATGAAATAGACTGTTGGGTGTTTAATTTTTAATTTTTGGCGTGTACTGTGTTATGTTAAAATATACTTTTTAGCCATTTGAACTAACTGCTGGCTACCACACACCTTTGGGCGGTATTTAGCTAAAATTTGCCGTATATGATATTTATATTAGATTTTTTTGTGTTTTTGAGTCTAAACTCTTGATTAATTAAGATATGTAGCCTGCATTGTTTTTAGTACATTAAGATAAGGTTTATCTTTCAGTTCTCCATCAAATCCCAACGCAACCAGTCAATTAGAAAGCGAGTGTAACGCTCAGTGTTCGTGTCAAGAAGAGTTTTACGTGGCTTCTTGTGCTCAAGATGGATTGGAGTACTTTTCACCCTGTCACGCAAGCTGCGTCAATGTCGTCCAGCAGACGCCCTCGGTAAATTCCATTATTTTTCAGGTTAATTGGTTTTACCGATCCCGTGGCCCTACCGCTGCGCTATTATCACTGCGCCATTATTATGCGCCATGTTATAAGCCTTTGCTATAATGATATTTACTTTTCTGCTGCCACCTAGTTAAAAATTACTTATTTGTTCTTACAGCTTATTTTTGGGCCGTGTTTTTGCCCAAATTCAACTGTGACCATTGGACCGTGTCCTGTGAACTGCTATACAAGAGACATCTCCTTGGCCTTGGTATTTCTAACTGTTTTTGCAACTTTTGCTTCAGTTACACCTGCTCTGGTCTCGACATTTAGGTTTGTTCAAAATATAAGATTCTAATTGTTTACATTACATACTTGCTCATATCAAACTCAGTAATGTTTGCACAGAGATGGGCAATGCTGTTTTGAGCTTGTAGCACTCATCAGCAGCCCTCAGCAGCACATAAGCCTATTTGCCAAAATGAACATACCCCAATGGCATGCACCGTAGCAGAGCATTTACATGCAATAATCGATTTGTTATTAGTGATTCTTCTCAAAAGAACAATTGAAAAACTGATAAGCTCTTAAGTTAAGGACAGCCATGAGCTATCCTTCATACAAAAAAAGCAAATATACCAGAAGTCCACCTGTGGTGACACGGCGTTGATTGATGATTACATATACACCCAAAAAAATTAAAAGTGTTTATTGATAGTTCATTTGGATTTCTTTTGTTTAATTGCAGCCAAAGTGACTAAGGTAATGATTACGTATACGAAAGCTTTCAACAACATCCGATTCCGCATTTTCAGAGTCGTTCCTAATCAGATGAGATCGTTTGCAGTCGGGGTGCAATTCATCTTTTTTCGCCTTCTCGGCGCAATCCCAGGCCCCATCCTTTTTGGGGCGATCATAGACAAGGCTTGCCTGCAATGGCAGACCAGACAATGCGATGGATCAAGAGGCTCGTGCTGGATATACAGCAGCAGAGACATGGCACTTGGCTTTCTGATAATAAGTACGAAAAATTTATTATTTTCTTGTTACATGATTGCTCACTGTGCAAAGTGTGGATTGTGCACGCTTGTGAGTCCTTTTTTCCTTTTTCTTTTAATTTTTATCTTTTCCTTTTTTGAAAAAAATCGAAGCATTATTGTGATTCTTATGTTCAACTGGTAAAGCGATTTGCGTATACTGTAAATGGAGTCTCATATTTTACGTCGCATTTTACCAGATGAGCAAAATTTTTTAATAGATACAACGCCGATCAAAAAAGCAGAAAGAGTGGCATAAAGAGTGATACTAGAATACGTTATGGTTATTTTTGCTTGTATAATTTTGAAATTTTATGCTTTTAGTAATAAACACCAATATTATTTCTAACTTTCAGGCTGAATTTCAGTATAATTCGATCTCAAAAACTTGTCATTTTTTAATTAAATTTAGCCAACTTGCATCTAAGTTTTTTTTTAATATGATTTATAAATTTCTTATAAGTAAAAATGATGCTATCACAAAAGGTTTCAGGACTTTATTATCTTGATCAGGGTCTGAATATGCCCAAATTTTTGTGGATTGGCTTCGACAAAGTTGGAGGGCTTCACTTCAACCCAGAAGCTATAATTTACTCGAGTTCCTAGTGAAAAAATTTAATTAAAAGAGTTGGTCTAAAGTATCTCTCACACTGCCCTAGTTTAAATTGGTTTTACTATACAGATTAAATATTTCATAAGAACTTAATACAGTCAAACTTCGATACTATGCCACCCTTTGGGACCGAGAGAAAGCGGCATAGTAGCGAGGTTGGCATAGTAACAAGGATTTGTAAAAACAGCCTTGTGATGTAACAATGTAATGCCACGTTGTATTGTACGATTATAATTTACATGTATTTCAGTATAATGTACAGTACAGTGCAGTAGTTTCGGGAAGGCCAGTGTGATGCAAGCATGCGATCGGCTAGACGACGAGTTGTGCATGAAATCCACAGAAAGAACATGCGCCAGCTGACGATTCCTCAGAGTTTTGGGCTGAGCTACAGTAGATAACTTGAGAGAACATATTACATGCACATACTGTATACTTTTGCCGTTTCACAGCCGTTTAATTGTAGCGTGTATTGTTTCGTTAATACACTGCAATACTGTACCTCATGTGGCATAGTAGCGAGGGTAAGTGGTGGCATAGTAAATATATTTTCTATTGAATTTAGTTGGTGACGATCAAAAGTGGTATACAGTATATTCATTTAAGCCAGATTTGAGATTGCGTAAGCTTAGTCAATACTTTAAAATTGACTTTTTCACCGGAAAATTATAAGTTGAAGGAATTTCTTTTTTTGTGGGTCAAGAGTAGCGTTAAAGTTAGGGTCAGGGTTTGATTTGGGGTTGGGTTTAGAATAAGGATTTGAGTTTAGGTTAATTTGAATGAGAGTTAATAAAAAAGCAGATAGAAATTTAGGTTGAAATAGTAGACTTTTCCTAATGTTTTTGCTGGTATGCCTGATTAATGGTTCACACGAATACACTTTTTTTTAATTTTCAGCTGTAGTTGGAAATTTTCTCTCCGCTATCGTCTACGTCATTTCTGCGCAAGTTTATAAACCTTCTCCTCAAACTAAGTACGATAAAGAAAACGTTGGTAATGGAGTACCTATGGACAAGCAAGGCAAGGATCTGCGTATGGGAATAGATAATCCAAGTTTGTCAAACACTTGAGCTTTACAAGCGATTCATAAAAAGCCAAACTGAAGCAGGGAAAATCGATTATTTAACTTTAACCACTGAAAGATCCGGCTCTTTTGCGGAATCGACAACAGCCTAATCACGATTTTACACGAATACTTTTACTCTTTAACACCAACACTGTTTTACGTGCAATTACTTTTTTGCTAATGTATCTAAACAGTCTAAATATTTTGACAGATGAACAAGGTTCATTGGTTTATGTTATATTTTTAAAATTTGTTATAAAATATTTGCAATTTTTAAAGACAATCTTTGCTCTTGGCATGCAATTTTTTTCGATTTGCTGTATGCGTTATTTCCTGGAAGGCATTATGCTTGACAGTAGTTCCAAACTGAATTGACGTGTGCCATTTTTTTTGCGTTTATATGTTTTTTTGGTATTGTATTATTTTACGTTTTCCGATGTTTTTTTATTAAGATTGACGTTTTGCGCCTCAGTTTAGGAGGCATCTTTAAAACAATTCTAAACGTACAGAAAATATTTTATCGATAACTGAGCGTTTTTGTTGTGTAGTTCCAAAGATGCAAAACGTTTTTACATTGTTCAAAAGATGCTTCGAGAAACGGAGAACGAAACTTCAGATGAATAACGATTTATTTCTTTGTATAAAATGTTTGAAAAAAATATTTCGTCTGATTGCTGTACTGAGATAATCATATCGGAGATTTATTGCCTTCTAAAAATCCTTCTAACTTTTGACAAACTAAATTCAAAATTGAAGGTTTTATTGGAACGTTTTGATTAAAACAGAATATTTTACAGGTGATAGACGTATAGCTAAGTCGGAAACGTTTAGAAATTTTACTAATTTTGAAATAATGTTTTGATCGAAAAATACAAAGCATCATAGGATTTTCAGTTACATTTCCACGGTGATTTTTTGAAGATGGTTGTGATTTATGATTTGGACGTGAAGTCGTGCATTACGAAGGCTTTGTGACCAAATCCATTTCTATTTTCAGAATTAAACAGGAATAAAACTTTGACACTTTACTAAACAAAAAGAGAAATAAAGTTTTGTTTATTTTTGAACTAAACTTGTCAAAATGATAAACTACACAGTCGAACGGTATTGTTACATATGGTACGAAACAGTTAATGATAGAAAAAACTCATAGGCCTATTTGGTATCCCTAATTTCCCAAATTTCTTCTCAGTTTTCCTAATTCAGTCATATATAAAGACGATGAATGAACCACTGGGCAATCTCTGCAAAAATTATACTGGATGCTGCTTTGATTTTGTAATTTCATGCGTTGCTTCAAAAAAAAAGCTTGTTTTTCAATAGTCATGTCGAAAGAAATTTATTACAAAAATGGCTATTTAATTTCACAAAAATAAAAATGATGGAAATGAAATTACTGTTAATAAACAACATGGTTAATTCTAAACTTTTATTTAATTTTGATTTTCTTATTAGCTATTTCACTTTTCCAAAACGTAATTATCATGACCCTACTTTTTTCTACCGCTTGAGTTCATTGCAGAGCTATAATCTAATGGAAGTAAAGCATTCAGTCAATTTCGGTAGTTTACAATATAAGAATCAAACAAAATTTTTGTTCGTATTTCGGGGCTGCGTTTGCAAAGATATTCAACAAAGTACAAAGAGTTATCCCCTAAAACGTTTTTGGAAACTTTGAGTTGATTCTCTCAGCCTGAATTTCCAGGAAAAAGAGAGATTGAATAATAATATTTAGCATTTACCCTTCCAGTAACATCTTGTGACCAATCCAATTTTGGTAAACCTCCAGTTTTTTTAAAAATTCAGACTGAGAGAACGAACTTACTGTTTCCAAAAACTTTTTAGGGGAGATATCTCTTTGTATTTGTTGAATATCTTTGCAACCCCAAAATGAGAACAAAAATTTCAAATACAATCTTTTGATTTTAGATATCATAAACTACCGGAACTGGCTGGATGCTTCATTCCCTTTAACGTAACCTAAATGATATAATTTGGATTCCATATCATGTTGCTCAAACATTGCTTATTTGCAGCAGCTAATTTTCTTTAGGGATGGTAATGTGCAGTCATGCCATACGAGGCCATTGTGACTTTGTCATCCGTTTCTTTTTTCTACAGGCTGTGCAAATAGAAGTTCACACTCGTGCAAAACTAAACAAAAGGATATTTGAATTAAGATTCAAACAAAACCCATTGTAGCTCGGATTTCTTTCCGAATTTCTTTCTAAAAACTCAAAATGATAAACGAACTAATGACCATATTGAATTTGACCTTTTTTGTCCACTTGAATAAGATTTTAATCAAACTTTGTCTTTCCATTGTTCATTTTAGATCATCATTGACTAAGAGGTGGCGTTTACCCGATCCTACTATCAAATCAAATCTTTCATTATACTCGCTGTACTACACCAAAGCGTGTAACGAGATTGCGGGGCCCATTTTGGCTTCATTACGCCCGGGCAACACAGCTTCTTTCAAAGAAATGTCGCAGCTGTGGCGAGCCGTTGGCAACACCAGGCGCGTAGCCAGGATTTGGAAAAGGGGGGGGGGGGGGCTATTTTGAAAGAGTGAGAAGTGTGCAAACGACCTTGACTCGAATTTTCATTGATCTTGAATCAGTTGCAGACGGTTTGTCCGAAAATTGAGATGAAATGTTTCGAAAAGCTCGAATATTCAAAGGTTTATTCCGCCCAAAATTAGGTGATCTCCAAAAAAAAAAAAAAAAAGGTCTTCGCCAAAATTCAGAGTGATTTTTCGGCCGAAATCCGAAATTCAAAGGTTTTTTCCGCCCAAAATTAGGTGATCTCCAGAAAAAAAAAAAAGGTCTTCACCACAACTGAGACTGATATTTCGTCCAATTTCGCAAATTCAGACGTTAGAGGGGGGGCTGTTTTCCATTTATCACATAAAATCGGCCTCAAAAGCACAAAAAACATGCGATTTTGCATACTTCACAAGCCAATGGGGGGGGCTCGAGCCCCCCCCCCCCCCGCCTGGCTACGCTACTGGGCAACACTGTGTCCGATTTGACCCGTCCGAGATTTGAACCACAGACCTTCAGACCCGGAAACAAGCCCGTTACGCTTCAACCTACTGGCCGGTCTATATCTTTCCTAATTAATACAAAACATAATTTCCTGATCGAAACGTTTGCCTAATTCATTACGAAGATTATAACGTTCAATCATATAAAGTCGGTTTATGGGTCTAACAAAGCAAAGCAAAGCAACAATGGTACTGTATTATTAAGACACCGAAAAGTAACTTCAAAACAAGACAACATAATACATTTATATTCTAATGCACTGCACTGTAGATGTCTTATCAGTCGATATATATCACAGTAAAACGACACAACAAGACATGCTTCAAGACATAAAAATTGCATAAAAATGTAAAAAAAATTACATATTCGAAAAAATTTTCCGCAATTTGGTAGGGCAAAAATTGTGATAATTTTTTGGTAAGAAGTGAAAACGATCCCAAAACAATACAATAAAATCATATTTGAAACAAGAATCAAAATTACAACCGCAAAACATATTATTATAAATCTAAAATACAACTGAAAGTACGTGCTTTATTTGCTTTGCATTATTTTAATTTTTCAAATTATCATTGACTGTCAATCCAAAACCGTGCACCTGTATAATGATTCTAATACTCCGCAAAAAAAATCTAATGTTCGTGAAGAACTCTTGCTGAACTTCAAAAACCTGGCCATAAGTCTATAATAACCTGAGAAAACTCCACAACTAGGCCCTGGCCCTGGAAAACTCCACAACTAGACACATGAAATACTAAAAATCTCTTACAAGTTTCATCATTCATCACCCATCTGGAAAGCAGGATTGTCTTGAGAATTTGCTTTGATTACCGAACAGTTTTTGTCCTCCTTTGACTCCGGAGCACCAGCCGACGGCGGTGGTTTATAAACAAACCAGGAAATTGCAAAAGCAAGTCCGGACAGCAAGTTTCCTATCAAACCTGATGCAAAAAACAACTTTAGGGAAAAATTCTGAGAGATTACAGCCTCCCCACTAATTCAGGAAATTTTAAAATCAAAAAACAATTAACTTGTAAAAATTTTGGAATCTAGATTTCTATTGTAAATTTTGCACACCGCAGTAATGGTGTAAACATAGAGCTACAGAAAAAAATTAATTAGGCAAAAAATTTCAGATGAAAATGGTGCCACTGCCCTCATCCGACACATTGCAATTAAACATAATTCATTTTATGGTTTTAAGCCAGCAATTTCTAATTGTGATACTGTTGTATTTGTTGACCACCCTAGTCCAAATCGCTTGAATTTTACTGAGGCGCGTTGGTTGCGTGTAACTAAAGCCACTGTAAATGAGCAAAAATGATTTTGCCGCGTATTTGACCTTGGTGTTGTGTTTCGTTCTTATGCATGCGTTGCTATTGCGGTGCTTTTTTTGATGTTTTGGCATAGCCTTTTTTCACGAAAGTTTTTTTACCCGTTCTAATGCTGACTCTCTCTTTTGTGACAGCTACAATGTTAGTGTACAGTTTATGGTACCAATTTGTCTTTAGTTTTCAAAGAGCTTATTTCACGGGAAACTTTTATTTAGTTTTTATTAATTCTGGAACAAATACGACTCAAACTCAAAATCCTTACTCTAAAAATAATCCCAAATCTGACCCTAACTCAAACCCTAAATTAAACCCTAATCTTGATCCTTAAAAAACAAATAAAAAATGTCAGATGATTATTCCTTATTGTCATTTTACTCCATGTAGCTTAAAATTTTTTGTGAAACAGTCACTCTCATTTTTTCTCCGAAATGCTCAAAACTTACTTAACGTCATGAAAGTGATCGCCATTTTTGTACTATTGTATATCCAGCACGAGCCTCTTGTACCGGTGCATTGTCTACTTTGCCAGAGAACACAAGTGGAATCGATAAATTTACCAAACATTATCGGTCCCGGAATCGTCCCCAATGCTCGGAAGAAAAGCCAGGCCAAGCCAACCCCAAAAGCTCGTAGAGACTCGGGAACGATTCTGCAAAATATGAGAAATATTTCTTTTTTTTGCTTTGACAATTTTAAAACTGCAATGGTATACTCAAGCTCACTCTGCTACCCCTCAACAATAATCATCTTCTATGTCCTAACAAAGAAGCGAACTGGGATTTTGCGAATGCTTGGCCCAGCGTAGCGGAGGTTCCATTTTTTTGTTGTTTGCGCGCTTTTGTTTTGCAGAATTTGTAAAAGTTTGGAGACAGCAAATAACTTGTTGCCGCTTTTTGCGTTTTGAGATTAGCTTGCATTTGAATCATTTTTTTACAAGCTTCCACCTGCCCATCTATATACCACCCGTTGGAGGCTTCAACTGATCTTTATAATGCTGAACGTCAAGCAAGGAAGCAGTGAATATTAATTTTTATATGTTTTGGTGTGATCCGACCGGGAATCGATCTCGTGTCTACCGTTTTATAGGAAGACGCTTTTTCCCCTTGACTACTGATCGGTTATGATATAGAGACATGGTTACAAAGTTTCAAGCTGCTGCTTTCCTGACCTGAGAAATTTGATCGTCTACAAAACCTTCCATGCAGATATTTTAATAAAAATCTCCGGCAAATATCTTGATTTAATCTGCCATGTTGCAGTAACGGACAAAATTTAACCATTCTTTTGGTCTTTTGGTAAAATTTTTGCTTTGAAAAGTACCCGAAGATGATGGTTGAAAACGTCTAACGTTAAACAAAAAATGATAGGTGCTTTAAAAATTCTGTCTGTTGCTGCAATATTTTAACACAGTTTATAAAGTTACCGAAAAGCTATCACAGTTGCGGCAGTGTGCGATTGAAAGATGAAGAAAGTCAGTAAAAAGATCAGTGGTAGAAAGAGTTGAAGTTTGGAGCAATCTTCTTCACAGTAGCCTGGCTTGGCAATCGGAGTTTCGTTCAAATTTAGATCTAAGTTTTCTGCCACGCAAGAGCAGTTGTTGAAAATCTATAAGCAAAAAAATGGTTGGGTTACAATTATTCAAAACTCACGCTTGAGTTGAACAAAATCAGTCCTATTGTAGAGTGCAATATAATGCGAATATATACGAATTAGCATAATAAACCGGATAGGAAGGGTTTGATGTGGGCATTGGGCAAATTTTGACCAAAAACTTAACATGTAGTTAATTGGATTTTTTGTCAAATTTTGAAATCTTGCTGGCAAGTTTAACCACAAGTTTAACCTCGTATAAGCAAATTTTCAAATTTTGCCAAAAAATTAACATTGAGTTAAGTTCAAGTTTTGAAATTTTGCCATGGAGAAAGTTTCTAATTTTGACAAAACTGCAAGATAAAGTTAACAGTTCAAACGATTTTTGTCAATTTTTGAAATTTTGGCAAGGGTTTAAATTTCGACAAAAAATTCAAAATCGAATATAGTCGATTTCATCAATTTTCGATGTTGTGTTAGGTTCATCTTGTGCAAATTACTTCAACTACGCAGGGCTGGATACAGCGGACAACGCTATTTTGAGCTTTTAGATTTATTCAATGGCACTCACCGGGAATTAGTGCTCAAATGCTGAAGTCTTGGAAGTAGTAAATGAAGTGCTCAAAAGGATTTCAGATACCTGTCAGGCATTCACAATTGCTCTGAGCACTGCAACTTATACATTGCTTTGACACTGGACAAAAGAGGACAAACTCCATACCGATGCCGAAAAAGCCTGAAGTTCTTCGTGGCCTACTCGCGGGAAGTCAGAACGACTTCCACTGGTAGTTAGGTGGCAATATCAACCGCCAACCACGTAGTCAGCCACGAAGGACATCAAACTTTTTCAGTTTTGATTTCCATGATCACGCAGAGGGGGGGCCCTTATATTTTGAATAGCTTATGGCTGTCCTTAATATAAGAGCCCATCGATTTTTTCCTTGTTCATTTGTGAAGCATCACGAGTGAAAAATCGATTATTCCTGTAAACTCTCTTCCACTGTGCCCACCGCTGGGGATTACTGTAATTTTGCTGTAATAGCAAAAGCAAATTTTTAGATTGAAGTGAGTTCGTACGCAATGAGTCTGAAACCGCATTAAATCAAGCAGAATAAAATGAATTGTAAGTGAAGTTGACTGCATAATAATAATGACGGCATAAAGCAAAATAGCGGTATTTATACAGCGAGTGAAACAAAGAACAAGACAACATTAATTAATTAATTTTTGTCTCGCGATATCCGTTCATTATGCAATACCACCCATACCAATGAGCAATATGTGCCAATAACCGGATACCGCAGATAATATTACACAAGGACTAAATATATTAAGTTATATTCACTCGGTCATTGCAAGATATTCTGATGGCTGCTGGTGAGAGCTAAAAGCTCGAAACAGCGCTGTCCAGCTCTATGCGTAATTGACTCAAACTGATTGCGGCTGCAGGGTTGGTGGTTGATATTGCCACACAGCTGCCAGTGAAAGTCGGCCACAAAGGACGTCAAGCGTTTTCAGTTTGATTTCCATGGTTACGAAGAGAAAATTCCTCAAGTGAAAAATCGATTATTCCCTTTAACGCTCTGCCACTATGCTAATCATTAACTAGGGTTTAGCAGAGAATTGGCTGGAAAATACTCTTGGTTTTTTAAATATGCTAGGGGTTGCTGATGAAAACTAAAAGCATGATAGAGCGCTGACCATCTCTGAACATAATGTTCTGATACTCGCAGTGGCGGAAGTCTTGTAGAAATCAAACGATTTTTCAATTGAGGTACTACACAAAAAAGACGAATGAAAAACCGCTGGGCTTTTATTTTAAAAACGGCTATGAGTTATTTATTATATTGAGTCTCTCTTTCTACGTCAAATTTTTAGTGATGAGCAAAATTTCAAATTTTTGCAAGAAAATTCAAAATCAAGTGCATTGGCAAATTTTCAAATTTTGAAAAAAAGTTCAACATCAAGCTCAGTTGACTTTTGTTAATTTTTGAAATTTTGGCTGGGTAAACCCTAAAAGTTTGACAAAAACTTGGAAGACTAGAATGCGCTTCTTTATAAGAACCATTACATTTTAGATTGAGCCTGGCTGTTCTTGTATTGTTCTTAAATTTTAAGCAAAAATGAGCCTCTTGTTCTTTTTAAATTGTTTTATAAAAAAATAAATGTAAATCGTTTTGCTGTCAATTTTTGAAATTTTGGCAAAAGTTTCAATAGGATGAAATCAATTACGTCAATTTTGGGAGTTGTGCTAGGTTAACCACAGGGGCGTATTTAGGGGGGGCATTGTGCAATGGCCCCCCCCTTTGGATTGCCAGTAATATATGAATACCTCAGAATAGTACGAAAAATTGAGCCATGGCCCCCCTTTTGGAATTTGGGCAAAAATCTGGGCCAAAAATCTGACTGAATCTGAGTGGAGACTTTCTTTGTTTTTTTGTCTTTACCTACATCTGGGCAGAAAAACGGGCTAAATCTGAGTGAAGACCTTCTGTTTGTCTTCACCTTTCTCATCTGGTTTTTATCTCGCGTCTGCCCCCCTCTCTCCCCCCCGTTTTAAAAATTCTGCTTACGCTACTGGTTAACCAAGAGCAAATTTCACAGAGTTGGAAAAGACTGTTACGGGATTTTTAGGTTTTCAATTAGGCAGATCTCAGAATATCGATCTATACCAGCAGTAACCCTAGTGATTTTTAAGGTTTCTGAACAGTAAACCACTAGTAAACCACAAGGTGTTCACCAGGTTTTCGTTTCATTATCCTGTCAAGTAAAGATGGAGACCAAAAAATAAAAAGTCTTGCTATCCAAGCGTGCTCCCCCTGGGCAGGCGCCAAGCCAGAAATTTGAATGAGGAGACTATTTCGAGTGTCTGTAGGTGGAGACCCCAGCGCTCGAAACTTTTGTATTTTTTTTTCAAAAATAACTAAAGTTTATGCCTATTTGGTAAAAATTAATGCTTGTAAAGTGTGGCATAAAAATTAGCTGAGCAAAAACATGATTAAACTAGTTGCATAAATGTTCTATGTGAGAGAAAGCTAAAATTTCAGGTCTCATGTTTACAAGCTGGTAAATCATCAAACTCTATTATTGGTTCAATAAAACTTACTGAGAATAATCAATTTTGTCTATATTTTATAGAAAAAGATAATTGGGGGATGGCTGATTGAACGAGATTTGAGAGAAGTGATTGGTAATTAACTAATACTGAATAGCTCCCCCCCTATTCCTGCCTCAAAAGTGTAAAACGTGGTATTTTCCTTATTCCTTAACATTTTTTAGTCTATTTCAGAGCAAAAGACTGTATCAAAAGGGTAAAAACGTGTTTTTCCTTATTCTGCTTTTTGGTCAACAAGCCAATGGTACGGCTATACCCCCTCTGGCTTCGCTACTGCCCTTGGCGTTATGTCATTGTACCATATGGTTTATCTGGCCCTGCTATTACCTGCTTTTGTGCGATGTATTGGAGACGAAAAAAAGCTGAGGAAAGTTTGTCCACAAGACTTAATAAACTAAGTTTGCATACTTGTTTAAGCAAACTTTATTACTTCTTGATAAATCTAGGTGATCTTGACAGTTAAAGGCCTTAGGAGAAAATATATCTCATCCTATGCCTTTTTGGTCAGAGGTTTAGAAGTTTCTCAAATCGTCTAATAGTTTTTTAGCTGAAAGCGTTACATACAACATAAAATATTTGAACAAAGTGGTCCTCCCACCTTCATTCCATCTTCACCCTCCATTTCGTAGTTGGTGCACCCTGCATGGCAAGGGGAAAAGTAAGTAAGATTATCTAGCCCACATGTTGGAATAAAAAACTCCTCCTGACATTTGCACTCCCTATTGCATTCTGACGTCACATTGCTCTCTGACAGAGGTATGCCAATTCTGAAACAACGAACAGTTGAGCTTCTGTAACAATTACCAAGCTTTTTATTATACCATTTTTTCGATAATAATCTTTAATTGGTGACAGCTGAAACGAAACCTTAGATTATTATTAGTAGCCATAAACCGGCCAGTTGGTCAAGCGGTAACGCGTTCGTCTCTGGAGCGGGAGATCCGAGGTTCAAATCTCGGGCCTGTCAAAACGAACACAGTGTTGCTCACGGCTTGCCACCGCTGCGACATTTCTTTGAAAGGAGCTGTGTTGCCCGGGCGCAATGAAGCGGAGGTAGGCCCCGTTAATTCGTTACACGCTTCGACCTAATACAGCGAGTATAATGAAAGATTGGATTTAATTTTTTGTTTGAACTCAGAAAAATTGTCGAAAGTTTATTTTTTTGCCAGCATGTACAACGTTTTTTTCAGATTCAGATTACTAATAACATTACTGTAAAATTTTTAATAAATTGTCAACGTTATAAAATTTTTAATAAATTGCTAACGTTATAAATGGTGCCCACGAAATTTCATGATCACAACGGACATTCAAATGTCTATGTGTCTAGCGAAAAAAACAAACTACCTAAATGTGCCAATAAATGATCAAAAACATTTTCTAGTGAGTTGTTAGGGGAAGGAACGTCGTGACAAGTTTCAATATTACAATTTCTTAGCTTCAAATTTTTCAATTTTTTTGAAGTGGGGAATCATTGTATTTTGACTGTGACCCAAATTATAATGTACATCAAATCAAATGGAAATAACCAAACGATAAAATACTTTGAAGGTAAATTCCTACAACCATTAAACTATAATTACATGACGCACTGCATCAATTAATAACTGACACACTCATTAAGACTATAGTACCTTTTCTTCATACCTATAATTAACTGTTACTCCAGAGACTGCTATGCTATCACACTTCACCAGTAGAGAAGGTGTCAGGCCAGCTACGATTATGCAGCAGATTACGGTATACACGATGATTTGGGGCGTTTTCCATTTGAACTTAGATATGATCAAACCTCCCACTAGGTGGCCAGCGGCCGCTGCTGGAACCAGGACTGCACCTAAACAAAAATTTCCAGAGAAAAGTTACGACGCACAATTTCACACACAGTAAACCGGAATCCTAATAAATAGTCCTATTAAAATCTTTTATTACAGTCGCTATATAATACGCCGAAGCGTGTAACGAGTATGGCAGGGCCTATCTCCCCGCCATTGCGCCTGCAGGCAACACAGCTCATTTCGAAGAAGAGTTGCAGCGGGTTGGCAACCCTGTGTCATTACGTTGCGTTCTTACAAGCGGTTGGCAACACCGTTGGCAACACTTTGAACCTTACTACCTTCAACGCCCAACGCCTTTAAAAGTTCAGTAATTTGCCAATATCCCAAAGCCGATTAATGGTCTTTTTGGTAAATGAGCCCGCACGTACCCAGAATTATCTGTGGGTCTGCTAAATCTTGGTCAAAAACCTGATGCCAAAAAAATTCACAAATGGGCTTGAGACTCACTGAACGGGGGCTTCAAAAAGCGCGAAGCCCGGGCAATCGCCCAGTATTAATTGAGCTCTGCTAAAGGCGAGTTTAAACAGTATCTCTTTAACGTCCGCTTTTTTCCGTTTTAGTACGTTTTTTCTTCCCCATGAAAAAGAAAGTTCTTTTTGGTCCAACTTTTATAAGTCCATATCCATACTAACCAGACTGTCACATACTGGAAAAAGTTTTTCGAAAAAAATTTTGGAGAGGGGTACTGCCCTATTTCAAACTATTGTTCTCATCGTTCATATACAAAATGTTTGGACAAAATTTTGTCAATATGTAACAGTTTACTAAGTGTGGATATAGACTTACAAAGATGCGGACGAAAAAGAGCATACTTTTTCATAGGAGCAAAAACGTAAAAAATGGATAAAAACGGACAAAAAACGGATAATATGTAACTTCATCTTAATATCGATCAATGGCTGAACGAATAAAGTGTTTGTTACTACAACGTAGACTTAGATTTGATTCCCGGTGGGATCAAACCAAGGAACATAAAAATTGAAATTTACAGCTTGCTTGCTTGACACTCAGCAGTAAAGAGACAGTATGTATTACTGGTACTTGTAAAGCCTCCACGGTGTGGTAGACAGGTGACAGCTTGACTCAAAGACCAAATGTCCCTTCGCTATCTCCTCGCCAATGCAACTTGGTGAATAAAACTGTAAATCACCGTTGGCAAGAGATGTGACTTCAAAAAAACGAGCTTTTTTTCGATTGCAAAACCATGGCAAATTTCATTATTGGTTTCATGAAATTAAGATCAACTATATATGAGGAGATCGTTTAGAAGGTTGCAACCATGATTTACAGCATTTTTCATATTTTTGGTTATTAATTTTTTGTTTGTTTTTTGTACGACATTTCTTGCATCTTTTGTTTCAATCCGAAACTTTAATATTACCACAATTGCTTGCTCCTTGCCTCATCGTACTTTTTTGCTTTCCATTGATTACGTATTTCACACAACTATATTGGCACTAGACAGCAATGCAGATACTCGTATTCAAAATTACTTAAAATTCACCAATTTTAAAAGAATTTAAAGCATGATGATTGCAGTAAAAGCTTGCAAAATTATGCAATAAAATCGCTCCGCCATAATTGTTTATGACCTACCTGCTAACACTGCGGCATTGCCTGCGGTCAAATGAAACTCATTTTCAACAAATTTCGCTAGGAACGAAGTGGCACCTGCGACGGTACCTCCAGATAAGCATCCAGCAACGATGAGAAGTACATAAACGGGGTTTTTAATTAAAATAAGGACCGTTTTCGGGAAGTTTTCAAGTGATGCATTTGTGGCCAACTTTTGTATTGATTCAAGATCCCCCGTAGCATGCGCCTCCGTCTCTCTCTCAGCCCTGTGTTTTGCTGTTCCTATACAAACAATAGTAAATTTGATAAGGTGGATTGAACATTGAATCGGTAGGACCGGGTTTGATTCTCTGCCAAACCAAAAAGGTTAAAAACATTTGCAACATCCCTTCTTACCGATTCTGTCTAAGAAGGAACAGAAGTGTAGCCCCAATTTGGAAGAGCAGCTATAGCTTCTCGGTGAGAACAAGGTAACTTATTTGCTCTCTTATAACCACAACTTGGCATATACTATAGCAACGAATAGTTTTGATCATTACGATCATGATGTTTTACATTTTGCGGAATTCAGCCCAAAATTAATAGTCTTACAAATTAAGCAAAAATATCGAAAATTTAAGAAAATAAGCAACAACTATAGCTGCTTGGGTAAATTTACAAGCATAGACGACCACGGCAGGTGTCAGGTTTAATTTTGAATATTGCCTAGGGTTAAAATTTAGGTATTAACCTCAAAACATGGATGTAAAATATAGTCAAATTGAGTTATCAATATTCAAAAATGTAAAGTTCTGGGTCGTGTTCAGAACGAGTGCAAAGCAATACCTAAATTACTAATTTTTATTATCACAGTTAACGACCGCTAATGATGGTTTATGTGTTATTAATAGTGCAAAGGTGAAAATTAACATCGTTTTGCTTCCGGTCAAAACGCACCTTAATTTAATTTTAATAGAACTGCAGTGCAAATCTGTTCCATACCATCAGACTTTACGTGCAAAGTCTTTGCAAAAAAATTGAACACTACTTTTAACGGTTTTATGACATTTTCGATCATCTTGTAATTTTACTTCAAGAAAAGCAGACTTCGGATGCAGAGCATTGAGTGTACGCCATATTTTTTTCTGACCTGGTAATTGTTTAGGATACCCCCAGAAAGGAAGAACGGTGCTCCAGCAAAGAGCCATCATGATAAGCGGGCTAATCCACCACGCCCCAACCCATCTGGGATCACTGGTGTCGAAACCCAAACTGTAAGAAAATTAGAAAAGTTTACCTCCCGTTAGCAACATTTACGATGTTTTTAAAATGTTCTCCAGTTTATTTTTTTACCGTCGTAAATAAAAAAATAAATGGTATGCGATATTTGATAAGGATCACAAGCGAAATCCAATGCAGAAATTTATTTGGATTGTAACTAGAATTACACAATAATTTTATTTACCGAGTTGCCTTGGCCAGGAGAAAGTGAAGGAACGTTTCGGTCTTGGAGTCCAGCTACTACCTGTCTACCACCCGTGGTGGGAACTTCACCCTGTGTCTTTTTATTGCTAAACACCAAGCTGGGAAGTTGTGAATACCAATTTTTATAATCTTCTGTTTGACCCGACCGGAAATCGAACCCGAGTCTATCGTTTCATTAACCTCAACCTGTGATGTGCTTTGACGGAACAATAATATTGCACATAGGCACTTGAAGCTTCCGCGGGCTTATAGAACATCAGGGCTAGAGTTCAGTTCCTAGGTCGATTAAATCGAACACAGTGCTGCCAAAGCTCCAACCTCTCTTCCTGTGCTGACCAGGCGCAATGATGTGGGTATGGGCACCGCCAACTCGTTATACGCTTCGAAGTAATATGGCAAATACTGTACAAAGCAAATTTTGATTTTTAATTTGTTAGTAACCCCTACTAAGCCACCAACCAGTTCGTGGGGTTGTTTTGTGATTTCAGCCATGACTTTGGCAACTTGATGACTTTGTTTTTGTTTAGTGGCTTTACTGAACTACTTTCGCACTATACTCAGTAATAGCTTAATCACGAGCAAGCTAATTAGTCATGGAAAGTGCTTTAGTGATTTAAAAATCACGATCAAGTTAGAGGCCAAGCGAGCATAATTTTGAAAACATAAAAATATTTTCTCATTACAAATATGATTTCTTAGGTGAAGATTGACGCAGAAAGGGCTGGATTATGAATAAATAGCTCAACCTGATTTTTCAAAAAAACTGGCTTTTTAAACGTCACAATTGTACTGTATTTTTTCAAATTTTGTGGTTGTTTATGCAAAAGTAGTTGAACAAGGATAAAGATTAGTCTTCAATAGACATTGCAATAGACCATTACCAATGTTCCCTCTAAATTTTTGTGGTCTCTGTGCGCAGAAACTTTGGTGTGTGCGCACTTTTTCTGGGAATTCACCAGAATTAAAGCGGTTTTTGTGTTCAAAATTAGGTGAAGACCAAATAAAAAATAAAAAGAAGGGGTATTCACCCAAAAATAAAGCGGTTTTTGTGTCCGAAGTTACGTGAAGACCAAACAAAAATAAAGGTCTTCGGTCTGAATTAGAGCGGTTTTCGTGCCCGAAAAGCTTATTGTTTGTCTTATCATTGTAATTTCATGATCAACAACAATATGTCTGTGCGCAGCAAATTTATGCGTGTGCGCAGTCTCTGAAATCGGTGTGCGCGCGCACACGCGCACTGCTTAGAGCGAACACTGACCATTATATTTGTATAGACTTTAAGTGTCTGTTACAACACTACAGGCTAGTGTACCATCAAAACTTAACAGTTTTTGAAAACATAAAGATATTTTTCGCGTATTTTTGAAAGACAGACAATCTCCATAATACTAATACAAACTCCATAATACAGAAGATATCTAAAATAAATCATACACAGAGCTGGACATCGCTATTCCGAGCTTTTAGCTCTCATCAGCAGCCCTCAGAACATCTAAACCAGGGGTGTCCAACTTTTTTCAGTTACGAGCCAAATTTGCTGTTCCAAAATTTTCGCGGGCCAAAATTTAGTTTATGGTATTTTTCTTCAAAAAAAATGTCTTACTATGGATGATTTTGTGATGTTCATCATAAAAACAAAAAAGAAGATCTTCAGCCCACCATATCCGACGGATTATGTGGTGTTCTCCAAAAAAAAAATGAGGACTCGTGTCTTTAACTCACAATATCGTGTAACCGCGTAAGGATCAACTAACCAACCAATGCAGAAAGTTTAACGGGCCACAAGTGGCCCGCGTGTTGGACGCCCCTGTTCTAAACCTAGAGCACTCCCCATCCACCTCTCGACCAACACTTAATGACTTGTCGGACTCTCATCAGCATTTTGGAGACCTCCGTAAATCAAAACCCGGATTATTCCCCAGCTGCTTTTTTCACCAATCTACTCTTTGGCTAAACTGAGCAAATCGCCAACGATTGTTTCAGCTGCGAGCCTTATAGGGAATCAACAATTTTTCCCTTGTGGTATTTCACAAAAAGACATGTGAAAAACCGCTGGGTTCTCACTTTAAAGATAGGTATGAGCTATCCCTGTAATGCGAAAGATTGTTTATTTCCTGTAAGTCCTCTTCCGTTGGGCAAATCATTAGGGTTGTCCGAGAAGTGATTAGGGAATACTTTTGAAATAGACGTGCTGATGAGAGCTAAAATCTCAACAAATTGTTGTTCATCTCTGCGCATGATTGACTCGAGCTGCTTGCAAGTGCGGGGTTGGTGGATGATATAGCCACCAAACTGCTAATGGAAGTCGTTATGACACCACAGGAGTCGACCTCGATGGACGTCAATTTTTTTTTAATAAATGTTGTTACGAAAGTCAAAGATGAAGTAAATTACCGAAAAAAAAACGAAAAAACTTAAAAGGGCATTCAAGTCGAGCTTTTCACTGTTGACAAAAAGGTTGAGAAAAGCCTAAAATATATTTTTACCAAATTTGAATTGCTACTTCTTCCTGTTTTCAATATGTTACAGTTAAAAATTAACTATTTTCCTCTTACTTTAGTGTTGCCATTTCGTTAGTATTGTGACCGAAAATTAACTATTGGAAGGCTGGCTTACTTTTACATAAAAAGACGCTAATTTACAATCCAGACCTTTTGGTTTGTCTTGAAAACAACCATGCTACAAAGCACTGACTGAGAATTAGGAACTCACCGCAACTTTGTAAAATTTTGTTTCCAATTGGCAACTCTGGCAAAATTTCTGAGGGAAAAATGCCTTTCTAAGGTGAAATCTAAACTGTTATATCTCGTGAACTGAAGATTGTAGAAAGCTCAAACTTAATGAAGCAAGTCTTCAGATCTTTCAAAATTTTTGAGAGAAAACCGAGCAAACATTTTTTGCCTTGAATGCCCTTTAAAAATTTTTGTGACACCGTCAAAAATACGATATTTCATGAAAAAACTGGAAATTATTGTTGAAACTACAACGCTACAAGAAATATGAACTATTCAATTTTGTCATTTTGTTCAGTGCTGTAATGTTATCTCTTGTCATGATACTGGTACTTATCTATCATATTTTTATAGTGGTACTTGTACACTTGCTTACAAACGCAAAAAACTGAATTAAAGAATAGAAAATGATCAAAAAAAGGAACAAAAACAAGCTTGCGACATCATATTGATCACTGTCCAGAAGTAAGCAGTTTTACTGTTGCAAAAAGAAACGGGAAAATTTTGGTTGAAAGCCTCGGTTAAACAATCAAATGCAGGTTCGTCATAATGCTGAGAGCAACAAAGTTGAATGCCATTAGTAGTAATGCCATTGTTTACAGATTTCAAAGTTCAAACTCGTGGTTCCTGAATTCAAAAAGAGGAAATTTCGAGTGGCTAAATAACCAGCATCCCACCTTTCAACGTTAACTCCATCAAAATCAACATAGAAGTATGTCAAGATTGATCCACCACACGTGAAACCGATTGCCGGACCCAGCAAGGAACAGGCATTTGCAATTCCTGAAAATTTCCAAACACAAACTGTAAGTATCTGCTGTAAAAACAAAATAGTAAGTAGTTAATCTCTATTTGCGTTGATCGTTATTCTGCAAACGGTTTCCGAGGATAGCAGCTCTGAGCCACACTTCAAGCTTATCCATCAGGATAAAACTTTTCCGCGGTTCTAATTCAGAGCCTCCCTGTAGATCAATCCATTAAGTTTCGAGTATCATTGGAATGATTTAAATAAAAAGTAAAAAATGGGTAGGAAAACTGCATGCTTGCGATAACCAAAAACATGTGCTTTATTTTTGACACTAAGTCAATGCTGCAGATAAGTGCTTCATGAGGTACTTGACTTCCTTTTCGCTTGTCCATTTTTCCAACACTTACTTTATACTTTTTTCTAATCGTTTTTTTTTTTCAAAAAAAAACAAACTTGAAAAGTACAACATAATTGGATTTTTGTTGAAGAAAATCATATTTTCAGTTTTTGGACCACTATACCAGTAAACGCTTGACTGATGCATCTTTATTCTTCCGTCACTAAAAAAGGCGCTGGCTTTATTCTTTAGAGAATTCGCGTTCGATTCAATGATTTTTCAACTTTTTCGGCAGGCATTTATTTCCGATTAAATTTAGTGCTTGTTCAAAGTCACCAAGCAAAGATAATTATCCTAAAGAGCCAAATCCAACGACGAAACAACGTAACCAGGTGTAAGTTGAACCCAGATCATGCGCTCAGGACCATGGTACAAGCAACATCTTTATCCCGGGGGCAAGCTGCCACCAAACAACCTAACTTACCCAAGTAAATCGGAGCTTTGTTTTTTGAAACGCTGTCTTCAATATAAGCTAGTCCAAGAGTGTAAAGGGGAGTGGCTCCCAAACCCATAAGAACTTGGCCAAACAGCAATATATACATGTTGTACCGCATGTCATTTCTCATTGCAAATACGGAGCACATTGTAGAGTTGCTTTCACAAAGTTCTGAAGTGAAAATCAAAACTACAAGTTAAAAATAGTGTTGACCAAAATAGTTCAGAAGGCTTGTGCAAAAAATTACATAAATTCTGTCACTTACATAACAAAATTGGTCTTTTGTTTACAGTATAACATAACGCATAATCAATTGCCATCTACGTCATTATTAATTTGTTACTGGTAGCCAAATTTAAAAACAACATAATATTAATGATATCATGAAAACTAAATGATAGTGCCAAACCTGAAATGACTTCATCCCCAAAATCATAAAGCGGAGTCGTAAAATGCGGTAATGCATAAATGAAGGCCCCAAGGCCGAAAACAGCGGCACCTAGCGATACCAGGCGGGGAATATGAGAGTGGGCTCCGAAATACGTCACAAAAACAGTTACGACGCAGAATGCGATATCGTAAGAAACAATAATAAAAGCGGACTCAGAACTGTCCAGTCCAAATCGCCGCTCCAGGGCAGCGATGTTGGTGTTACTGACTCCACCTATCATTGAGCCTAAAAAAACAGAAAGTTAAAAAGATAATTAAAATATTGAGAATAGAGAGTTAAAAAGATAATTAAAATATTGAGAATAAACATAAAGAGTTTAATAAACAAATGGTGAGAAACGAGTTCAACATGTAATGTAACCCAGAGTTGTAAACGGGCCGGCTACTTGAGGCTCGAACCCAGTCCAAACCCGAAAATCTAAGCCCTAACCCAGCCTAAACTTGAAAACAAATTTAAATCCCTCGTCATGCCCAAAAAAAAAGGCAAATTAAGTTAGGTCTGAAAAAATTAGCAATGTTGCCAAGTTATTTTGATAATATTTTTATGCACCTCAGACAAAAAGCACATCTCAGGCCCGAATTAAGCTCAAAATTTTGTCAACTTTAGGCTCGAATCCGGCCCGAACCCGACCCGAAAAGCCCGGCCCGCCTTACAACTCTGATGTAACCACAAATATGGGTCAGAAATAACGTTTTTATGCAACTGTTTATTATTCTTCTTGGACAAAATTCTAATTTCGCAATAGCTGATATATAATTAAGTTGAGGAGACTACTAACTGTAAGGAAATTTTCGGTTGTATTGATAATTATGCAAAAAATCTCCAGTTTACGGAACAAAAAAGGTTGTATAGCAAAGAGTTACTACAACCAACTGTACGTACCTGCGACAATTGCAAAAATGCAATACATGACCAAAAACCCAATGGCATTATTGCAGCATTGCAATCCTTTAGGTTTGCAGCAGAGCAGCTGGTAATCTTCCTCCTCGGGAGCTCTTTCAATTTTGGGATTTTGAGAATCTCTCTGCTTCATTTTATTCATATATATTTCGATCTTCAAACAAATGGGTTTTTCTATTACGATTCAAAAAGTTGGCATGTACCAGGCTATGTTCAACAATATTTGAATTGAATGCAATTGACTACAAGGCCAATACGTATTTGTACTATTACTGTTATAGAATATTTGTCTGTGTACAAAAATACTGTAAAAATTTTTTAGCCCTTTCATCTCTTTCATTTCTATAACTTAAAAAAACGCTTAATTTGAACGCTCTTTTTTCGATAGTTAATAAATTCAGAAAACTAAAGCAGTACTTTACAATCCAAACTTAACTCAAAAATTGGACAAAATATCCTCAACGGCAACTTCCTAATATGGATACCCCCTCCCACAGATCTCATTCCAATCAAAAGAAATTCAAGTTATCAATTATGCTGTAGAACTGATAATACGAGATGAGAAGGTATACATACAGTTCAACGAAAATAAAAGTAGTCTAAGACTTGGCACCTTTCGAGTAACTTTTCGATCAAAAACTCTGCGCTTCACCATTGAGCTATGCCGCCTAAAACAATCAGTTTATATGATAAAAAAATTTATAGCTTCACTTGTGGCAATAAAATATTTCACTTTATTGCACCAAATAGTTTTCTCACCGGAGTACTTTTATTAATTTATCGCTGGTATTACGTTGACTAACGTTAATTATTGTTGATATTACACATTAGTTATCAAACCACAGTCAACTCAAAATAAAATAACTAAATAAACTAGCATTTTTTTAATGTAGCACTGCTATAAATTATTTGGGCATTTTGTCACACACCAACCAGCTCTAAAGCGCTTTCCTGGTAGCTTGCTGACCAATGTTTTTTAGACCAATGTCCAATGTCTGTTCTTTTAGATCAATGTCTGTTCTGTTTAGACCGCTTTAGACCGTTATGATTTTTAGACCAATGTCTGTTCTCTCAAGCTCATTTAAAATGAGACGATCAGCAGCGTTAAATAAATCATGCTTTGTCATTTTTATAAAGAGGGTGCTAAGTAGTACTTCCTTCCAACTGATAACCTTTTCTGTTCTCCTTCTTTGTCTATTGTCTCCAACGCTCCACCCCAATTCTGCAGGTGGTCCGAGGATGATTTCTCTCCGAAATCGCTATCTTAATCCATAATAGACCATTGAAGTAGTCTTGCGCTCTTCCCTAGCACAGTAACGATGCAAAGCCTTATGTTCATGAAATCGCGCTGCAGCGTTCTTTGTGCGTCGCATCCGGTCTTAGCTGAGTCAAATAACCAACAATATAGGTGCTGGTTAAGTCAGCTGAAGGCCACGAACTTATACCGTTTTTATATGCTGCTGACTTTTTGCCTCAATTCGCTTGTCGCTTTAATTCGTTTACCCTTTTTTTATTTTTCTTTTATATATGTTTATTATTTTTTTTTCGACTCTTTTTCCTCGCTTTTTTTAATTTCTGCTTTTAATCAACCTATTGTATTGGCCGATAGCTAGAACTATCTGCTATTGAAACGATAAAGGGAGTTTAATTCCCGGTTGTGGCAAATCAAAAGCTATGGAGATTGATGTTCAAAGTTACAGAAAAATTGCCACAAAAGAGTTGTGTAAATCCTACAAAGGCCTAGGGTAATACAAAATAAAAAAGTATCAACACGTCTATGTTGTAATTTCAACATTTACTCCCCAATTATGCTCAATATTTATTCAAGCATATATTATAAAGAAGTTTAAAAAATATTCATAAAAGGATTTTGCAAAATTGGGATAAATCATTCGGCTATATCCAAATTTTTGCCTTCTCATATCAAATGGCTTCATTACTGAATGAGCCAAAATCAAAAAGCATAGAACAATTTTTAGCTAAGTTTTGAAAGACATGCCTTGATAAAGTCAAATGTTATAAAGTGCTGGCAAATCGTTGGAAATCAAGTGAGTAACTTCTTTTAATTACGTTAAAGTAATCAAACGAAGTTACTCACTTGATTTCCAACGTGTTACAACTATGGCAACGACATTATATTTTATTTTATGGAGAAGCGAGTAATTGATTTGAAATAAAGCATGTCTTAATAATGTTTTTGACTATATGCTTTCTTGCACCAAGCTTTTTCCACTACAAAAGAAGCTACCATTTACTTATTTCCTATAATGTTTTGGGTCTCTTTTGACTCTCTCTTTCTGCACTCTTACAATTTCTTGCAATTTGGAAACTGCTTCTGTGTCGTACAATTGAGTAAATAAAATATTTTTAGTTGTCGAATGAATCACCGCTTTAAGTCTATTAGTTCATAATCCTCAGCTTTCTAAAAATAGAAAAATAGAGGCAATCTCAATGATAAACTAATTTCTTTAGTTATTTTATTCCTTGAATAATTATCAAACTTTCGCCTTTTTGCTAGGAAATATATTGATATTTTATTGACTCTGAGTCAGTGTTATTCTGAAGTTTTACTTTTGTAATCGAGAATATTACAGCCTCAGGCAAACAACGCATCAATGGTTCAAGAATAGCGTTATAATTGCTTGTTCGTGCAGAAAATTTAATTTTGTTGCGACAAATGGCGGCGATACCTTTTGAGTCCCGATGTTTATGAAAACAAAAACTGCATCTTATAATTTTACGCTAAGCATGGAAATCATGAAAAAACAACTAAAGTTCGCTGTGATATCAAAGCTTCCGCCGGTTCTATTGAAAATCGAAACTTTTATTCAATTTTTTTAAATCTTTAGTTAGTAAAAAAGAGGCCTAAATGCCATATTAAGAGCTTTTTAGGTTATGCGGGAATTTTCTTATTTTTTACAATGTTGTCAAGTTTTGATAGCAACTCTCACTTTGTCATGGAAGCTGATTTTTCAATAAAAAATATGAACAGAGCTGTTAGGTTTCCTTAAAATTTGAAGATCTATCTCAATGATTGAATCATAGATCTTTTTTTTGCAGGATCTGACAAATTTTCTCTTCTTAACAGTTCAGACTTTGCAACGATTTTATCTGATTTTGCTGGCATTATTGTAAGAAATTGCTCGCTATGCAGTCGATACCAGACTCTCTTTGTTGCTATTAAGGCTCGAGTAGCCTACAGTAAATTAAATTAAGCTCACGCATTAACTAACATTCAATGAATCAAAATTATTTTTGACGCCGGCAATCTAAACTTATCACGACTCAACGTGCCACGCGGCTGCTTACATAGCGATGTCAGTTGCAAAGATTAAGCTAAAAAGTTTTTCGAAACAGGCCAAATTTTGTATGCTTGCAGAAACATAACATGACTTTGCCTTTTAGTTGTGACGCTACGTCAGATTCGTTAATTCAAGTTTTCGTTTTCAAAACGTGGAGATTTTGAAAAAAAATCTCCATTCGCCTTTTCACTGTCTTCCAAAAATTATTCAAAATAATTGAGTGCTAAATAAAACCTTTTGTTTTTTTTTAATTTGAAAACGGTTGCATATCAAGCTGAATAGCGAAACGGTTCTCATTGTCTTAAATTTTGCTCGGTTAAAAACTTCACGTTTTGTCGCTGATGTCAAAAATAAATTCAAAGCTGTGCATTTCATTGGCGTCCGAAATATCCGTTAAAACTTCAAACTGATGCATGCTTTTGTCATACAAAAGTCCATTAAAAAACTGCCCCAACGTGTACAGTATTATTGCCATTAAAATGCCTGAACCCTACTCTGACAGCGTAGACCAGGGATCGGCAAGTTACTGCCCGATCCGGCCAGCTGAGGAATTTCCTCCAACCCACGGTCCCAACGATCCATCCGTAACGTTTGTTTTCTACGACCCTCCCCCCCAACACAACTTCTGGAAATCGTTAATCAGCAACCAAAACCTGGTATAAAACCATCTCAAAATATGGTGAAGACCTTTTTTAGGTCTTTACCAATAATTTGGCCGAAAATTGCCTCAAATTTAGAGTTGACCTCGTTTCAGAGTTTATGGCGGCTCGCTGGGCCCCTGCTGGGTCTGGTTGTGGCCCGCGTAGGCAAAAAGGTTGTCGACCCCTGGTTTAACACCTACAATGCTTGCACATATTTTGTTAACGCTTAGAGAATTAATATTCTCCAGGGTAGCCAAATTAAAAAAGAATTCGAGAAGCTTGTGTATTAACATGTTTTAAACTGTAATTTGATACATGTTGCATTTTTTATGCCGCAGCTGCTTTATACAGAGTGCTATACCTCGTCTTGTAAATTTTGAATCAATTTATTTGGCCACAAAAAAGCATGTTTTGTACAATATTGTAAAGACGATGAACACGAAAAGATGACAAAATCAAAACACCTTATTTACTTTTATTTTCTTGATAGAAACAGGCGATTTTATTTATTCCTTTCTAAATATCTGCAAAAATTGGCGAGTCAGCTCATAAACAATTTGGTCACGCAAATTAAGATTTTTCCTACTTTTTTCTCGCTACTTTTACGACACTGCTATATTTGTTCTCTTTGTCTTTACAGTTACCAATTATCTTAAACATTGCAATTTTTTTCAGTTGGTGCAGCTTGTGATAAACAGTTTAAAAAAAAAAAATTTTGAATGCTGATATTGAAATGTGTAAAAACTTGACGTTTTAATCCACTTGAAAACAGCTCTTCTTCCTCTTCAAGAGGTTCAGTCTTACCAAAAAGAAGACTTACTGTTTGTAGCAGACTGAAACCAAAAGCGTAAAATAAAATCGCGGCGAATTATTTGTACAGCGACAAAAAAGTATGCGAAAATATAAACAAGATATTCTCTTCTGATAATCCCGCCAGGATGAAATAGACTGTTATCAGTTTCCAAATATGACTGTAAATAAACTTACAAAAATAAAATCAATTTGTTGACAAGGAACAGTAAAATATTGTTTTCTAATCAACTTTTTACGAAAATCTATTTTTAAGTATAAGAATTTAGATAAAACATGGTCAAAAGAAATGCTGAAAAGATACAGCTGAACAATCACAACCGACATTTTAGACCTCATCAGTAGTCACTTTCAATTCTATTCCACTACAATTATCTCCTTTCCGCTCATTGCAAGTTTTTTCGTGATTTGATTCCTCCAAAGCCCATTCATGGAGTTGGGAATAGAGAGCCAGTTTCTTTTCATCTCGATGAAATTGGAACACAGCCGAGATTCGATCCCACATCTCCTTGCTTTGTCTTTTTTTCAAGAACTTTTTCACATTGCTCTCAGCTTCGATTTGAGCCTATAAAACAACATGTAGACAAGAAAACATTGCAAGAAGAATGATTGGATTAATATCAGCGTTGAAATACCGAGAGCAATTGTGTCTTTTTTTCAAATTGCGTTGGTGCCGCCCACTTTAAGACGAAAGTTTAGTTAAAAGAACAAAGATATTTTCATCTGGTTTGGAGACCAAGCTTTCCGACCCGGGAAATTCTCCCATCAGCCTTAAAGATTTTGGCCGTACCTGTCAGGCGGCCAGCAGACTCCCGAAAATTTATCGAACTCTCGGTGGGCTAGCCTTTCCCTCATAACCAACACATAGCCCAATCATTTCTTCCAAAAAGAAAAGGCGCATTTACACCGGAAGCAAAGTGAAAAAATTAAGGTCGTTCGCTTGCTACGTCAATGGTGAAATTACCCATAATTACATTACAAGCGAATTCTAACAAGCAAGAAAAGTTTCAAGCAAAGAAGTAGATTGGAAGGAACTGCACGACATCTGTCTCTGCGTGGTACCAAGAAAGCACAATAGGACGGTCTTGACTCTCAAGTTGACAATTTTGTTCTTTCGCTTGAAACCACTAACCAGAATCTAGTCTAAAATCTTATTAAAATTGACGCTAAAAAATATGCTGAATAAACTTGAGACAAAAATACCTTTTTAGACATTTCATCGTCGAACTCGGCTATTTCCATGTTTCGATACAGCTGATAATATTTTGCATGGTAGTAGGTGAGAGGAAATGTACATTGGGTGATGCAATAGAACACAGATCCAACAAACAAAAGAACTACGATGGAGATCGCACCTACTACTTGTGAAAAAGATCTGTTATTCTGATAAGCATTCGAGAGAGGCAAAGACTTTGTGGATGCCGCTAATAGTGCTATCTGTCAGAAAACATTTTTATTACTGAAACGACGGACGCTGCTTGCATTGTGTGTTTTATTGTTTTTACTCGGCCATTTTCAAACTAATGAGTGCGAAGTTTCAGACTTTTGCTTATAAGTCAAGAACGGTAAGGTCTAGCTACATGAAATTTTTGACAGTAGTTTGAGATTATTGATTTGCATGTTTGTATCAAACGTTGAGGCAATTAGTCCCGTGGCTTTGGTTTTAGGACCCCAAAAACGCCTCGAAAGTTTGGCGTAAAAAAGCGGTCTCATTCAAAAATGGCTTTGAGTACGGCAACAAATATTTCACATGGTTATATGTCTTAAGATACCCTTTTATTCCAACCAACCCACTTTTGGCCGCGATGAGGTTTTTTCCTTTTTTTCCCTTTTTTCTCTTCGTAAATCTTGTACGCTTTTCTTCTCCTAAACCACACAACATCTAAATATAATTTTTGTGTAAAGTTGTTGAGCTGCAACCGCGATTTTATCTCCCGAAATTATTGATGTGACTCTTCCGGGAACTACACCAAAATGGGGGCCCAAAAATCAAATTTTTCATCGGCTCCAGCTGGAGCGCTTTTTTTTTTTATATCAGCAGATATTTAAGAGACAAATATTTTGACATAGTTTGGGGGTACCCCACCCCAGAAACCCCTCAAATGGACCCCCAAAAATCAATTTTTGAACGGCTCAAGCTAGGGTGCCAGTTTGTTTGATATCAGCAGATACTTAACAGACAAATATTTTGACATAATTTGGGGTAGCCCCCCAGGGGACTTCCACCAAATGGACTTCCCGAAAATCAATTTTTTGAACTGCTCAAGCTAGGGTGCCGGTTCTTTTTATCAATCAATATCTAAGAGACAAATATTTTGACATAGTTTGGGGGTACCCCCCGCCCGGGGACCCCCAAATGAACTCCCAAAAATCAATTTTTTAACGGTTTAACCTAGGGTTCCAATGTTTTTTATAACAGTAGATATTTAACAGACTAATATTTTGACATAGTTTTGGGGTGCCAACCCCCGGGACCCCCAAAAATCAATTTCTTGAATGGCTTAAGCTAGGACACTAGTTTGTTTGAAATCTGTAGACATTTGCGTCGGTCGTTCAATGGGGTTGCTACTAAGCAAGATCCCATCTCGTTGTTATTGTCGATACTGATACCCCGAATCACAAGTTGTTTTTATCACGCACGAACCTGATCGCAGAGGCCCGGTTCAATTCGCACTCAGGTCATGTTATATACGCATTTATGTAAACACTCTTTACATTAATTATTTCAGCTAGGTGGTTTTGAACAAGCAGCGGCAAATTTGACAAAAATCAATAGGAAAACTTAGAAATAATCATTTACTGCAGGCGGGACGGTGCGGAATGCGAATCCGTCTAAAGGATAGCATCATTTTGGTCTTTTTCTGTGGAACAGTATAACGATATAACGATAATTTTGCCTTTATTCAAATCATTTTTTAAATTTTTTACCATCATTAAAAATTCCTTAAAGATTTAGCTAATTTTTCGATAAACGTGACATAAAACTTACGTCTTCGCAGTCTTCTGTTTCATTGTTTGAGCCTATTCTGTATGGTAGCGCTGTAATTGCACAAGCTAAATATTGACCATCAAGTAGCGCTATGCATATCCAGGTACACGGAAACAATAGCGAATTCATCAAAATTGTGGTAAAAGTCACACTTGTTTGCAGCACGCCTTTCTTATATTTTTCGGATTTAAAACAGCAACCAGTAATCGATTTCCACAATTTCGGATTTGCGGCGGCACTAAAAATAAATAGCGCAAATGCCGGCGCTATAATGAACGCAAACCCATAACCGTAGTTTAGTTGCTGGGAGCAACGAAGAGAATTGGAGGTTGTATTGCATCCTGGGCTCAGTTGAGAAGGTTCAACACAGGGACATCGATAGATAGCTACAGTTGTTATTTGTTCTATTCCACCAGTGGCAAAAACAATGCCAGTTTTTGTTGCTGAGCCAGAATATTCTTTTATTTTTTTAAATGCTTTGTTTAGCTCCGTATTCGCCATTTCTCTATAAAAAACAGTTATGCAGAAGCATCAAACACTCAAAAATAAGGAATATAAATACCAAAAGATCTCAAACTTATATCTTCAAACAGCAAAAACGTTGGCTTTTGTTTTACCATTATTTTATTTGAAATATGTACCAATTTTAACTATTTCTTTAGTTTGGAATTTCTACAAAATTTCGGGCAACTTTTTATTTCTGTCACGGTTTACTGAATGTATAATCTAAATCCTAATCTCAAAAATCATGAACAATTAAATAACGTCGGCCTATTTCATCAAATTTGAAGTTGGTACAAGAGGCCGAGATTTATGCTTTCTTTGCTTTTTTTAACAAAGTTTTAATTTAACCGTTATAAAAAATATAAAAAAGAATTCTACTAAATAAAATTTTATACTAAATAGATTTTGAACCTTGATTATCATTAACTGTTAATTTTATAATGTGTAGCCAAATCTCCAATTGCTTAATTTATGTGTCTACATTTGGCTGTTTAGCACAATTATTTGTTTTTGCGAGTCAAGCAAATCCTTTTTTGCCGACGTTTGCCTACCTTTCTTCAAAAACACGCGAATTTTATGGGATGCTTTATTTCACCAGTTACGTCAATTGTTAGATTTAAAAACCATTTATCTTTCTCTAAAATTTACCGGAATAGTGCTTAAAGGGAAACTAAACGCTAATTTTAACTCAATTATTTTATGCCATGCAAAATTTAAATTTTTTGAAATTTTTTGAGATAAATTTCAGAATTTTGCAATATGTACTATAAATATTATCGAAAGATGTTTGTATTTTTTTCCCCAACAAATTACATTCGATTTGTTGTAAAAAAAAACAAAATTAAACCATTGATCCGGTGTCGCGCGTGTCATTCTAAACGTTTCACTTGGCTCTTTTCCTGATATCATCAGACAAAACTTCGAATAAGATAAACGATTCAAAAAAAAGAAACTATTTTTTATCCTCCATAAATTATCGTAAGCCCTTACTATGACTAAGAAAACTTAAGTTTTAAGTTATTTCATGTTTCCTTTGATCCTTGAAAAATTATAACAAGCTTATAATTATAACATACGTAACTCACGTAACATAATTATAAACTGATTTATAATAAAATTATGATATAATTAAATCATAATAAAATTACCTAGAGTGAAAATAACTCGTAAGAATTAAACATCCGTTTGGCAAAATTCATATTTCACGTCAAAAAAAGTTGAAAAGAATGCTTATTTTTTTGATCTAGGAAAATAGCAAAGGACGACCGGTTTGAGATTTTGATTTCCTACAATTTTTATTTTAATCATTTATCTTTTTTCGTTTTTTTTTATCGGGGGGGAGGAGGAGAACATAGCATTTAACTCTTAGCAAGTACTATCAGAAAAATAGGCAAACTGTTGTAATTACAGTACATAGCCTGCATATTTTTCTCTTGTGGTCACCGGACACCATCAGACACTAATAACTGGATGATCGGCACACTTTTTTCCTGCGGGATCATGTTTGGAGAAATCTGCACCTGCTCAAAAATTTTCAGTGGTTTGTTTGTTTGTGGATTTCTTCGAATTCATGTTCACTAATTTGCTGCTTGTTCAAAGCCACCAATTACGCAGATATAATCATCGTAAAGCGTTTTACCAGAGGACACAAAAAACGTGACCAAAGTACAAATTGAACCCAGATCATACAATCAGGGGCGTCGTAAAAACGACGCCTTTAACCTTTTGGCCACGAAGCCGACTGTTATGCTATGTCACCAGCAGAGGTGGAGTCGAGAACACAAGGCTTGAGGCCAAGGACACAAAAAAATCCGAGGCCAAGGCCAAGCACAGCCCTTCCGAGGAGCAGACCCTCTCGAGGCCAAGGACAGGAATGCTCGAGGCTAAGGCCAAGAACCAAGGACACAGGCGCAAGTGTTCTCCAAAAAAAAGAGGTTTTCAAAATTTTTTTCAGGCGTTCTCAAAAAAAAAGGGCTTCAAACAATTTTTTCAAGCGATCTCCAAAAAAAAGGTCTTCGAATTAATTTTTTTAGGCGATCTACAAAATTTTAACAACTCAAAAACTTCTGCTGTCCTCGAGCCGAGGAGAGTGCAATTTTCGAGGGCTTAAGGCTTCGAGGCTAAGGACTAGACCTTTGAGGCCAACGCCAAGAACATCAAAATGTGTCCTCGAGGCAAAGAACGTCCTTGAGGACTATGGCACTGGTCACCAGTATGCTTTCGTTACCTGTTGGCTGTACTAACAGATATGCTTGTAATTTTTTCTCCGACATTTTTTATTTTTTTACCGATTTTTCAATATATCTAATCAGTTATACAGCGTTTCTCACTTTGCACGCAAGCGTACCATTGTGCGTGCAGATGTTAATCACGATCACTGCATAGCACTGGTGCAGCGTCATCCGATATCAGAAGGTCGCGTCTCGATTTCAGTTTATCGGCTCAACTGCGCATTCTCAGAGGTGTTGTGGTCGGTTGAGTTATTAAGCTATCGATTCCAGATATTTCTCATTCGTGGTTACTTGATTGATTGTAGCGGACGACGCTACACAGGTGATGATTTATCTGAGAATAACCAAATTTTGAACGCTTCAACTTGTTTTTTTTTTTGTTGTTGTTGTTGATGTTTTTACTGTATTATGTTAGCGTTGCTCCTTATTAACCTCATTTAAATGAATCATACTTCCAAAACGGATCATGGTTTTCTAACTTTTTTATTTGTGAGCGCGCGAGCCCAAGTTAATTTCGTTTTACTAAAAATTTGGACATCATTAGGACAAGAGCGTCAGCAGAAAAATTTTCAGGGGTGGGGGGGCAATAAAAATAAATCTAGTATCAACTACAACAAATGGAATAATTTTTGAAATTTGGGAGGTTTAAGAGAGAGTGTGTGAAAATCCAAGGGAGCGTGGCTCCCCTGCCCCCCTTTGCCGACGCCCATGCATTAAAACAATATAGGCAGAGATGAAGACTGCCTATAAATAAAATATTTTGGGCATGCTGGGATACAGTTTACAGAATTTAATGGAACAAAAAATAATTTTAACAGACTAAACAGATTAATAGACCACATTGAAAAGCATTTACGATTGTGCTTATGGAGGTAAAGATAAGAAGTCAGATATTATATCCTGCTGACATACACCAATTGGCTTCGCTCGATACCAGAACAGATAAAGTATTACCCGACTATGATGGTATTACTATTCTACCAGGTACCGTTACGCAGAAATGGACAAAATTACCACTTTTTGAAGATCTTGAAGATCAAGATCAGATCATTCAAACAATGTGATCTTCAAGATCAAGAAAGATCATTAAAATAATGTGATCCTGAAGATCAAGATCAGATCATGATCTTCTTCAAGATCACGATCTGATTTTGAACAAATCGCACCTATGTCTGATACTGATTGTCGATAGGTTGCTCCAAGCATGCAATCATTCCGTTGTTAACGAAGCTGATTTGTGATCAATTTTCTCCTCAAGTTATCAGGTTAGGTAGTGGTACTGCCGTATTGGTTCGTACCTGTCCTGTACGTACCATGGTCCACGGCAAATGTGGATTACTTTCTCCAGAGTAGACTCCAATCCGTACCGGAGACATGAAATAGCTTCTGAATATCACATAACTTGGCCTCGGCGATGCTTACCCTTCGCGACATTTAAAAATTAAGTGATCTTGATCTTCAAGATTAAGATCACACAAAAAATGTGATCTTCAAGATCAAGACCAGATCATTGAAATTATGTGATCTTGAAGGTCAAGATTATGCTCATCTCTGCCATTACGATATAATCGGCATCCACTCCAGTGCATCTGGTCAGTAGAAGCTAGTCATGCAAACGCTCACGCACGAGCCATTGCCTTTTTCTCATACATTTGGTTTAAATACGACATTTTGTCCCTGCATTGCTGCAAGCTGGGCAGTGTAGTGATGAGCGTGCTCAGCTTTCAACCCTCCACACCCGGGTTCGATTGTGCATGTGTGACACGGTAAGCAGGAACTTGGAAGAAGATGCACAAAGCTATCTTTTTTTGCTTCAAAACCTTTGCATTACAGTTAGGTTTGGGGCAGTGATGCCAGCCTGAGGGGATAGCAATTACGTGGCAGCAGCTTTTTTGCTTATGAAAGCGACGTATTGTTACGCTTGAGTGCGGCTCCCTGCGTAAGTTTTGCACGACTAGCTCTTCGTCGTCTGGTCAAGATTGAAAATTTAAACTGTTTTGTAGTAAGCCACGCCATGAAGAGAAATACCATGTGAATATTGTAACAACCAAGTGCATATTATTGTAACCGCTGAATTGGTAACGTTTGATTTAAATTGCCACATGTTTTCAACGTTTGTTCGTTTTGTTGCTATTGTCTTTCTTTCGGCTGATCTTGCCAGCGCTGTTTTAGTTAGCATGTTGTGATTCAGTTGAAACATAAAATAAACACATACATACATACCCTAATTAGAACAGACAAAATATCTACTAAAAATCTCAACCGAATACACTAATTCGATTAGATCAATAGGTTACCACTTTTCCTAGCCAAAAGTTAAACCGTGAAAGGATTTATAAAAGGGGATTCGGTAAATTTTTCGCCGCGCCACGCACAATTTGCGTTCTGCGCCAGTTGGCGCAAATTTTTCGTGTTTCTTTTCTTCTTTCTCTGCACACTGCCCAGTGCTCACTGTACTCAGGAGTGCGTAGGTAACATAGATCCTGCAAGAAAGGATTGTAATTACTAAGTATAGGCTATTGCTCTATTGTTGTTTATTACAGATTGCAGGATCTAGATTGCTTTACTGCTCTTTGGGAGTGGCTATATTACCGGAAAATTGTAAGTCAAAACTGAAAGTGAAACTGAAAGAGACTACTGTAATTAAAAACAAGAAATAAAGAATGAAGATTATTCTAAATTTAATGTGCATTTTGAAAATCTCAGGGAGAGCACGAGCTAAAATTAGCGAGAGCACGAGCTAAATTTGAAAAAAGAGAGCACGAGTTTTTGAGAATTTACAAAATTTTAGAGAACTTTTTTTAAAAAAGTTTTAGAAAATTTTTAGAAAAAATTTTTGAGAGAATTTGAGAACACGAATTTGAGAATTGAGAGCACAAGCACATAAAAGAGAGCACGAGCTAAAAAATGTGCATTTTGTTTTTTCATTTGCTTTTTCATTTTAACTGCTTAACGTTAAAGGATTAGGACTAAACTACTAGGCTATGACTAGGTTAGGGTTTGAGTTAGGTTTCGGATTTCTGGTTTTGTTTAGAGTAGGGTCAGTAGGCCTAGTGTGTACAATTTGAGTTCAGGTATTGGTCAGTGGGAAAGGCCCAAGGGTGAAAAGGGTAGCATAGAGCATCTACTGCTGAAGTTTTCTGTCGGGTTTGGTTTCCTCTCGCTCAGACCAAAGAGAAAGACTAGAAATATTGATTGGCGATTCACGGACTAACTGCTCCACTCCTTGACATTCAGCAATAAAAACAGCCAGGCCTATACCTCTGGCCGTGTCTGTAGGTTGAACTGTGTGCATTACCGGTGATCTCTTCACAAAATGATTTTTGTCATGGTCCGACAGTGATTTCGCCACAAAGTGAGGGTTAGGGCAAGGCAGTTCTGGGGATAGTGGAATAGGTTAGGATGATTTCCTATCTCGTTCAATGCTTTAATTTCATATTTTAATAATGCAATAGCCTACTATAGTACAATATTGTACGATTGTCAAATACCGGTACTAGTAGATTCAGATTCATATTTATTTATTCATATTAAATTTAGGCAGTGGCTATTTTGCCTCTGTATTAGCCCCATGTTATTTTGCCATTTGGAGGCAAAATATAGCCCTAAGCCTAATGCTAACCTTAACCCAAACTCCAACCCTAATCCTAACCCCTGTATGCATTTTATGTTCTGGCCACGTCGAAGTTACGCCAAGCAGACGCATCGCCACACCAAGCAACTTTTTTTTATTTTAGAACCTGGCAATCTTTACGCCAACTTAAAAAAACTATACAGCGTCGCCAAGTGGAAAGGAAGTCCAGCACATTTCTCAACCAGCTACCGTTTGAGCAGGCGTACAGCGGTGTTTGGAGTTTCTCGCTCAGCTTTTGGTGCCTTACGTTTACCACCTTTTAGTATTGCATTGAATTTTTTTGAAACAAGATGCAGACTAAAGATTCAAGGAGATTTTCCGGCGGCAATCGGAAGTTGAAGTAGTTTTTCCGGCCGAAAACCGGTGATCTCCCCAAAAAAATAATAATAATAAGGCTTCACTAAAATTGCAAGGGATTTTCCGGCCAAAATCGGAAATTTAAGCGTTTTTTTCGGCCGAAAACAGGTGATCTCCAAAAAAAAACAGGTGTTTATCCCAAAAACGTCATGAAATCTGATGGCAGTCCACAAAAAACACCAATTTGGCCTCGATTTGCACTCCAGTAGCCCCAAGCCTGTTAATTTCTTCGGGGCACAGTCCTCGCTTGGGGGGGGGGCACAATTTTTACTTGGGGGGCACAAGCAGTCATTTGGGGGGGCACGGCCCCGGTATGCTCCCCCGTGGTGCCAGGTCTGGAGCAATGAAGCATTACGACTGCGCAATTTGAGCTCGGCAGAGTCGGCGGTCAAAACAAAAGGTTGAAGCTGATAAGAAATAACATGCTGCAAGTTTTGTGCCTGTAACTTAAACTCCCTGTCCAGAAAAAGGCTTACGCCAAAGCAGAAGCATCTTGCGCCAGTGTTATGCCAATTGTCGTAGCAGCTCTTCAACTCACGCCGCCACGCCAAAGAAACAAATTTTCCACGTCGGAGATCTTCGGAAAAGCATACATAAAATGCAGACTGGTCCTAACCCTAATCCCAACCCTAGCCCTAATCTTAACCCAAACCCTAACCCAAACAGAGGAAAAACACCTACCGTATTTTGCCTCTAGTGGCAAAATCGCCACTCCCTTAAATTTAAGCACTTCACAGATAAACAAAAAAAAAAAAAGGGAAACTACAAAAAGATCATACAGTCATCAGTGTCAGCTGCCACCCTACTAAAGGTTACTATTGAATAATATAATAAATACTTCTGATGCCAATTACATTTGTAAATTTGGAAATTTTTCAAGTACAAATATGTTTTGGCAAATATTAAACAATGAAGATAGCCTAACGAAAAACAAACATAACACACAGAATAACTAGCAAGAAAAAAAATCACGAGAAAAAAAGAGAAGAAAAACAAAAAAAATCATAAACAAGCAAACAAATTAGAAAAAAAAATATAGTGATAATGACAAATAAGTAGAAAAGCAAAACAGAAGACCAAATGCTAATATCAAGCCAAATCAATTTTTTCATCACTAATTATTCAGTATAGCGGTTAAGCAATTGTCTCTTATATTGATAGTTTTAAAGGAATTATTAGAAAGATTTTTCAAATCACTGGGTATCTCACGCCATATTTTTGGGCCTGAGAAAAAAATGGTTGATTTGCATTTTTCAGTTCTTGCAGAAGTTTGGACAAAGTTTGACTAGTTAGAATTTTTAGGGCAATAATGATAAAACTTTTTGACCTTGGAGAAACCAATATACAAATTTGAAATTTTATTATTGTGAACAGAATGCATAGTCTTAGCTAATTGCAACTCCACAATATCATTAAATTTTTCAACTGCAGTTTTTGGTATAGAGGGGAAGCGGAATGGTGCCAACAAGTATTGGTCATAATTTTTAGAGCTTTGTTTTGAAGGGTTTGAACATGTGTTAAAGAGGTTTTGCTTGCCTGTCCCCATAAGGAAGAACAGTATATACTGAAGAGGTGGATAGATCAGTCCATTATAAGCACACTTTAGAGTGGATAAATTAACATATTTTCTTAAATTGGTTAATGCCCGGTTACCATGGGTAATCTTTGAACATTGATTATGTATATGTGGTTTCCATGATAGATCTTCATGAATTATTACACCCAAATGGTAGGTTATCGGTAGATTACTCCCAAATGGTAGCTTATTGGTAGGCCTTTTCTGTCTTCAGAATGCCATCTGGCATGTACCATAATCATCCCTGATTCTATAATGAAATCACTTTGTGACAAGATCACTGGCATCGAACCTGCCAACTGTGTGCGGTAAGCTGGTAAGCATGTGGGCAGGTGGCAGCTTGACTCAAAGACTAAAAAATTCACTTTGCTGTCTCCTCGCCAAGGCAACTGGGTAATTAGGGATGTAGTTGTAATTAACTGTAGGCAGGTTTATCCTGTATCCACTATGCTCTGACATTATAAGTAAACTTGCCAGTTCTAGGTTGAGGTGCAAGTGTATTATGGTATACACCGGTATAAATTTAGTTCTAAAAGTAAAATATCTTGTTGTTTCTATTTAGACTAGTTTATTAACCTGACTTTACTTGATAATCTGCAATGAAAGCTTTGTCTCAAGAGGAATTGCCTGATATAAATATTGCACAAGAGTTTTACAGCAAGTATGAACCAAAAGAAGTTTTGGGAAGGTAACCATGGGTGAAATTACAGTATTTTTTGTTACCGATGTATTTTCAATAACATACCAGTATTTTGTCTGTTGATTCTACACACTTTCTCTGTAAGAATTTTCCAACATAAATGCTGGCACTTCGTGTAAAATTTGCTCTAAGAAATCCTAATTTCAGGTTGAATTTTTGGCTGAAGGGACTGGGCAATTAAATTCTTCAACTTGCCTTGACTTTGTATATGTCTTCATTTGCGTTGTTTTTACTGTTTACTTTTGTTTAAATATCAGCTTTAAAGGGCAACTGAGGCAAAGACCGTATGGTCATTTTCACTGTCTCCTGGTTTTTGCTTTTTGTGCTTTCACAGTTTTCATCTTTTTTGTGCAAGCTTAGTGTTATTCAAACTGTGTTGTGGTGTTGGCGTTAAACCATTCCAAATAAAAGTTGACTTGATTTGATTGTTGTTCAGTGTTTACCATGTAGAATTAGTTTTACGCCTAACGTTAGTAGATCACTGAATCGTATTGTAAAACCATTTGATATTACGGTAATTATTCTTGTTTCAAAGAAAGTGGCTATTTTACTGAAAATCTTTAAGCTAAAGACTTAAGGAGAATAAACCAGAAATGCGGAATACTCATCCACACATTATTCAATTTTTAAGGTTTGTTGAGTTATTCTGATTAAATAATGTCAGATGTATTGGTGCAACCAGAAAGTGGGTCTAAGGTGGCTGAACCCTCGTTCCTCCAAAAGTGTTTGTCTGGAATGTACGATTTTAATTTTTCTGATCGTAGTTGGTGAGAAGTTGGAGACTCGGCAACCGTGCCAGATGCTATGGTACCTGGACATCATGGTCTTATGCAGCCTTTTACCAGAAAGAGATTATCATCAACCGGGGCAACTTTGAACCCTACATTAAAACAAACTTTGTTATCAGTTTTACTTTCAAGACCAAGAGCAGTCTCCAACTAGGTCAGTGTTTAAACTTTGATTGATTTTTTTATTTTGCTTGACCAGTGCAAGGTAACGTGACAATGATGTCATTATCTAAACAAAAGAAAATATGAAAAGATTGAATTTGTTTAGGCTGTAACGGTTGACTGGGGGTCACTGAAAAAAGCCAATCCACAACTGTTTTGACATCCTTGTGTCTCATCAGGTAAACGCAGGCATCAATCTATGACCTTGTGATCGTCATCTACCACTCGGCTAGGAGTCTGCTCACTGACGTAATGACATTTTAGATAATGAGTTAATGCATGCCCACGCTGGTGGCTAAGGATGCAATCACAGTGTTTTGAAACCAAAATTGTTCATTTTTTTATCAATAAATTCTTATTTTACTTTTTTTTTGTATCGATAGTGAAAAACCGAGTGCGACCAATTCAAAAAACTGTATTGTTCGATTCATTACATCAATCTGTAAATATGTTTTTGGAAGCTTGTAAATTGATAGAAGTCTTCAAAGTCAGTAAGTCACTCCAGGCTAAGGTAACTTTGAACATTTAAGCCGTCTTAGTGAAGGCTAAGAGGATGGTTGATGGGGGTTCAACGATGCCCCAAATAGCAAGGTGACTTTGAACCCTTTTAGAGATAGAATATGGCTTATCATAGCGAAATATTTTTTGAGTTATGGTAGTGCCAGTTACTGAGGTCTTAAGTGTTATGCTTAGCCTTTAAGCAGTTTTGTTGATTAAATTTGGCAGAAGTGACATGTCTAAAGGCTTCAAAAAGGTTCAAAGTCCCCCCGGTTGATGGTATATTGTTTGATGTTGTTTGATGCCAGTGCTTTTTTTGTTTGTTTGTTGCTTCCTTTCTAAACAAAAATAAAGTATGCTACTACTATCTGCAATAATAATCTTGTTTAGAATGATAATGATATTGCATCTTTTTCTATGGTACTTTGTCTATTTTCAGTTTTCAAGAATTATATACCTTGGTACTTTATTTCCACTGCATGAGGTAGAATATCGTATATCCTAAGATTATATGTTTTTGAAATGGGATCACGTCTTTTCGCTGTGACCATTTCAGCACCACCTATTTTGTTGCCGGACGTTTTCTGTACAGATCGTTTCGGCGCCAATTCAGTGCTCTTTGACAGTTCAATTATTTAGGGTTAGGTTTAGTTAAAAAGCACCGAATATTGGGGCCGAAAAGGTCTGCACCGAAATGGTCGTGCTGAAAAGTTGTGGACTCTTTTGAAATATATAGGTATTTATTCTAATATGGAATGTGGATGTGATACCATTGTATTTTATTTTTCCGTAGAAGTTAATATAAGTGTTAGTTTTTTGCTGAAGCCCTCCTGGTTCAATTTTTCGTGATTTTTAAACTTATAAATTAGCGATTTGTTTGATTTTGACTTACCTCTTGCTTAAAACAGCTGTTAAGGGAGTTTTTTGTAATGACATTGATTGTCACGATATTTCCAACTTAGAACTGCATCTGCAGTTTCAAGTTGCCATGGTAAAATTTTTCAATCCAGCAGCAAGACTATTTTTGCAGTGCTTTTTTCTGTTGTTATTTAAGGTTGGCTGTGCCATTTAAGATTGCCCTCTGGCGGTACTAATGTCAGGTGGATTTTTTTAAAAATATCAGGGCCAAAACCCTAAACTGTACTCCTTGGAGCTTTAACTTTTAATTGTTGTAAAATCTGAACACTAACTCTTGTGGTAGATGTGATACCGGTATATCTTCTAGTTCTACCAGTCAGAAAGCACGTTAAAACATCGGTCAGAAATTCTTTTTTGATCTGATATTTTGGAATGCTTTATTTCAGTGGAAATTTTTATCTTACCGTTTATTAGTTCTGATCTGAATCTACCCCAAACTCACTTTCTATAACTAACCCTTAATAAACACAAAAAATGTGCTAATGAATATTCTTTATTTTTGTTTTACTCTACTCTAGATCTTGAACTTAAATTTTCTAGCGAAAGTTTGTTTACTTTGCTATTTTTGTAATTTTTCAGGGGCATTAGCAGTTGTGTTCGACGATGTGTAAACAAAAATACATCAAAGGAATATGCTGTAAAGATTATTGATCTCACTGATGACAACAATCAAATTAGTGAAGAACTTCGTAAAGTCACCCACAATGAGATAAATATTTTGCGAGAAGTTTCCGGACATGCTCATATTAGTAAGTGTTTCGTCACTATTCCATTTTATGGTAGCATTTTATAATGGTTCATTAATTAATTATTTTATAAGTAACTTGCTGCTGTAGTTTACTCCTCAATGAAAATGACACATCCGAGCCATATATGGGTATTCTTTATTGGTACTGAGATCTTTTGCTTTCTGTTTCGTTAAGTATTCTTAAAATGCCTACCTTTCAACTGCATGAAATTACACAGCTTTTGGAGTGTTGGACAAACTAAACCTAATGTATGAAAATTGAATAATAATTTTTCATAACCTGTATTGTAGAATGTTAAAAATGAACCATATTGCAGTTACCGGTAATTAACCAGATGTGACATGCTGAAAATTTTTTCCATTATATAGCAGTGGTTGACAGTCTTGAGGTTGTCAGTCTTAGTTGTGGTAACTTTTGTGCGGTGGTAACCACTTAATCATCCAGTTTTTATGTAGATTTTTTACATCTAGAATCTGTGCTGATTTTGTCAGGATTTTCCTAAAGCCAAATGGTGAAACTCGTGATGTCCAGCTACTCGATTTTGAGCTGCTGCTTTTTTCACTCTTGCTCAAAATCAAGAATGAAAAAATATATGGAACTTTTTTCATTTTATTGTTTAAATTTATTTTGCAGTTGAACTTGTTGATGTTTTTGAAACAAGCACATTTATGTTCCTCATTTTCGAGCTGTGAGTACCAATCTTTTATGGTTTTATTGTCTCAATTTTCTGGTATTTTCTACCTCAGTAACGTGGACTAGTTCGTTTTGGTTTAAATTTTAATTTTATTTGGAAACCATAGCAGAGGTTGAATCTTTTATAGGCTTTTTTTATCTTTAATCCTTATGCTCCAAATACGATGCTCGTAATAAAACAAGCGCAAACAGTTGGAAGAGAAACAATTAATTAAAATTTTATTCAATGGTTGTCAACCTAAAATTGTAGGTTTTGGTATTTCGACCATTAACTTAGGCCATCTTCACGGCTAGCATTTAAAAGCATAAGTTATTCATTTATACAATTTATTATTATAGTGTACAGTGTGAATAAGCTATCGCGCTGTATATTATAATTATAAATTGTATAGATAAATAACTTATGCGTTTAAATGCTAGCCGTGAAGATGGCCTAATCTAATGATCGAAACACGAAAACCTATAGTTTTAGGTTGACAATCATAGAATAAAATTTTGATGATTCTGGATTGCTGCTAATTTTTGGAAACAATTAGTTTTCTGGAAAACTCTAGCTGTTTTTGCTAAATCCTTTCTGAGGCAGAATTTTGCTGTTAAGACTTGAATTTTAGAGAAGTTTCTTTTTAGACACTATTTATCTAATTTTCATAGTTTTTAACTTTAAATGCTTGTGTTTGCTATCTCAATGCTTATTTAAATTTGTTTTAACTTTTTAGTCTGCGGAAAGGGGAATTGTTTGATTATTTAACTGAAGTTGTCAAGTTTGGAGAGAAACAGACAAGGTGAATTTGCGTCAACTCGGTTTTTGATCGAATTTTATAATCTAAAAATCATTGTCAGCGAATTGTGATTACTGATTAGTTGGGTTAGCGCCGATTGAAAGTTTTTTTGCAAGTTCTCGAAGCTGCCCTATCCAGGTATCATTTATTGACACGCCACTCAAAGAAGGGGGTTAGGTATCCAACATTACACATGGTTCCACGTCAATTGCCTTTTATGACTCATTAAGTGATGTGTCTCGATATTCTGATACCGAGTAGCCAGAAAAAAAAAACGTTTCTTTTTTTGTTGGTCTGCTGTTAGCAGTTAGGGTTATTGTATTATCAATGAATCTAACCTTTGTTTTATGTGGTATATAAAAATAATGCATATACTGACACAATATTATGTAGGAGTACAATGCGTTCTCTGTTGGAAGCTATTTCTTATTTGCATTCACAAAACATATTACATCGAGATTTAAAAGTAAGTAGAAGACTTTTGTGTGCCATACAAATAAATCGCTCCTATTAATTTTAAAGAATGCTAAAATGGTACCATTTATCTGTTAGAAATGTATGTTGACGGCGACTACTTTTTTTCGCGTAACTACAGTTTTAAAAAACCTACTTTACTGGATTAAGTCAAGGTGATGCTTTGTATTATGTAATTTGTTGACCTTCTACAAAAAAAGATTTTCGTTTACGATTTTTTCACTAAAATTTTTATTAGAATTAATACTTCTGCAAATTTAAAGCAAGTTCTAAGTGTATTTCGTGAACAATGGAATTTATGATAAGTTATAAACAGTATCCAGAGTCTTAAAGGCACAATCAAACCTATGATTAATAGCCTAAGACACGCTGTTTCGGAATCGACTTTCGTCTTTTATTTCTCGTCAGTATAGTCAGTATATGTTAGCTATACTGGCGAGGAATAAAAAACGAAAGTCAATTCGGAAACAGTATGTCTTGGGCTGTTAATCATAGGTTTCATTGTGTCTCTAAGACTCTGGGTGCGTTCTATACCTTATCCTCGATTTCTCGGTACATTGTTCAAAACAAAATGTAGTTTATTTGTCCAGTTTTGTGGTTCAAAAATATACTCTGCACTCTTTCGTTTCAGCCTGAGAATATTTTGCTTGATGAAGAATTGAATCTTCATTTATCCGACTTTGGGTTTTCTACAAAGTTTCATGAAGGAGAATTTTTGAGCGGTAATTAGGTTAGATTAAATAACTAAACTGTAATTCTGCAGATTGTTACTTAAATTTTATTTGGATGTGGCAGTATGATTTTCGTTTTAAAAAGAATGTTATAAGTGTTATTTTGCGGTAACTTAGCATAAAATTGTATTAGTTACAGTTCGAATTTTCCGAATTTCACGATTATGCCCAGTTTTAGCCATTTTGACTTCTTCAACAAAATCGATCGGATTCGCCTCTTCGTTTTTCTGACAAGTCATATTTCTCGTACTTTGCTTTGTTAAAGACGTCTACCTTCGCCAATCCTATTTTTTTCGCTATTTTATAGCTTAAGTTTCACGCTAGTTGAGCGGTGACGCGTTCGTCTCTGGAGCCGAAAAGTGTTAGGTTCAAGTTTTGAGCCGTCAAATCGGACATAATGTTGCCAACGGTTCGCCACCGCTGCGACATTTCTTCTAAAGGAGCTGTGTTGCCAGGGCGCTATGACGTGTAGATGGGCCCCACCAACTCATCACCCGCTTCAGCGTGTTATAGCGAGTATAATAAAAGAAGAGTTTCACGTGCTTTTGGTCTCCCACTTTGTTTCTTGGTGTAATTTTTGAGACGATAACGAAGGCCTGAAAGCCGTCCTCTTTTTTCTTTGCAGAATTATTTGGTACACCTGGTTACATGTCGCCAGAAATGTTGAAATGTTCTGTAGATGAAGCCCACCCAGGATACAACAAAGAAATCGATATTTGGGCTTGCGGAGTTATTATGTATACACTGTAAGTGCCTTGTTTGTTTCAATCTGATTTTAAAAAAATTTTCTTTGATAAGAACTTTTATAGCACGAGTCGTAATGGTATGATTTTTTGCAATTTTCGTGGCCCTTTTGTGAAAAGCCCTGGCGGGGAATAGATTAAAACCCTCTTGTAAATTAATAAAAGATTTATTGCCCATTTACTATTTTACCAAAACCTATCAATTAAAACGTTGTAACCGCTTACTCTTATGCTTTTTTTGTCTTGTTGGTATCAAACAGCTCTTAAATTGAAAAATTGGTTGCTATTTTAAGTCGGTTGTTTTTACATTTTGTCAAGAAGTGGTTTACTCAAATGTCGCGTTATTTTAGTAAGCCGGGCTTTTTAACGCTTTCGTTATTCTGAGATTCTAGAAATAATTGAGTATAACAATTGCGGTTTGTGTTTTACGGAACCTGTTCGTACTGATGCGTAATTTTGAGTCACACAAAATATAAATAAATGAGCGCCTTCCAAGATTTTTTCCGTGTTGTTAATATTTTACCACTAGAAGGTAGTGCAGAGCCATTACTACAAAATGGCTGAAACGGAATCCGACCAAAATGTGCATTTTTTTGTTACCTACTAATATGATTATCTTTTTTCGTATTATGCCAACGCAAAGGTTATCAGATTATTGTTGTAATCGGAACAAGTGCATCGAGAAGATTTATAATATTTTTTGTTGTTGCAAATTATTTCTATTTTCGATCAGTTTTGCTGCTTTGAGTGCAAACAAACTGAAGCTTTGTCTCATAGAAAAATTGATTCTAGCTTTTTTCACAATAACAATGCTAGTCAACTACCTCGAAAACACCAAATCGAAAGTTTGAAGATAAATATTTTCATCAACTTTTGAACAGTTTTTCTGTGGCATCTTAGAATCAGTACGTAATATTTGTTTTTTACGTATCATGACCCTGCTTCTATTCAATGAACTTTCCGCCGTGCTAAAAAGCGCAGCAGCACAGTCCCGCGTGCACCAAGAATCGGTTATCAGGAAAAAAGTCGCTGTTGATTATTTGCATTGGTCATTATTTTGCTCTACGTAAATAGAGATATTTTCAGAATTTATCTATGTATGCAGGCTGTCAAGTGTGTCATTATTTTATTATTTTCTAAATGCTCTACTGATATTTTTTGAGATCACTCGATAAATTGCAAGAAATCGTTAGTCATTGAAATAAAGATCTTGTTTGATTTTTTTTTTTGGAGATCATCTAAAAATCTCGCAAAAACCACACGAAGACCTTTTTTGACCGGTCTTCAGTTCAGTTTTTTGGATATCTTCGACTGTTCCGGTTTTCTGTCTAAAAAATATGGAAAGTCTTAATGTTAAGCAGTCGTTTTTTTATTCATTTTTTTTATTCAACGACTTGACAGCCTGTATATGTATCTTTTTTTGCACCAATAAATTTTCCCTTTTTTTTCTTATTTTTGTATTTGTGATTTTGATGCATTCGAGTTGATTTTACTAAAACTACTAGCGAACATCAAGGTCTCGTAAATCGTGAGGGTATTTTGTTCAGAACTTTGTTAGTGAAATAAACGTTAGTCGGTTTGGGTTACCTTCTGGTTTGGGTTGAGCTACTTGCGCTATTTTTGGTGGGTGGGTGCACTTGTGTTTTAAATCAGGGGACCGGGGACGCATAATTACACAGTGTGCCCCCTTTTTTGTACTTACAAAGTGTACCCTCTTTGTTGTACTTTGATTTACTTTCTCTCAGGCTGGCATCGCTGCCCGGACCCTAACTCTAATACAAGGTTCTGAAGAAAAAGAATAAAAGAACGCAGCGCGAATCGAACTCGAAAGCGACACTTGTCAGACGCACGCTCTTTTTTCATTTATCTCAAGTTAATGAGAAAAAAGCAATAGATTGCAAGTGTATGAGTACACCATGTTAAAATGCACGCGGGACGTTGTAACTATTATTTTGGTCAAATTTTTCGGAAGTTTTCGCGTCGTGATGAATCGTTGGTGACATTTGCAGCCCTCGATCGTTTGTGTTTGTCACGTGCTGTTAACACGCTGCGCCACGCCTCTTTTTTTCCACTGCGGTAACAAAGCGCTCCTCTTTCTCTCTTTGTTTACATACTTTTTTTGAATTCTTTCCAACTTGCGTTGTCTCATTCTTTCTTTATTATATAAAAATTTCTTACGTAACTTTAAATAACGCAGGTTGCATAAGAAATAAAAATGTGCTGTTTCTTTAATATATTGCAACGGAGATTGTGAATTTGAAACACAAGGCTTAGTCAGGTTTTGTGACCAGGTTGGCTGGAACGCCTCCATTTTGGCATCGCAGACAAATTATTATGCTGAGAAGAATAATGGAAGGAAAATATTCGTTTCCTAGTCCGGATTGGGACTCCGTGTCAGAGTCTGCTAAAGACTTGGTGAGTTGATTCCGATTTAGTGATCAATTTTCTGTTGTTTGTGTATTTATTTTGACGTTTGTGTGAATAGTCTTGAAATTAAGCTTTTGCTTGTTCGCTGCCTCTGCAAGATTCAAAAAGATCTACCTATTGCTTGTTTGGAATGGCAAGGTAGATAAATTTAGACAAAACTATGATTACATAACATACTTATGTTACAAAAGTTAAGTGTAAAAGATTTTATCAATTTAAGTTAGGCATATTTCTCTCTACTTTGAGTTTATGTTTTTGATTTTTTGAGATGCATAATTTACCCATTACATGTGTGAGAAGCTACCTTTGCTTTTTCGCGAATCTTTATCCCCGCACTCCCCAACTCTAAATTCGAAAAATGTTGAGTGATTATTTTCATTGGTTATTTTTTTGGTTCAGCTTTGCTGAGCAATTTTATTTCGACAATTTAACTGAGTGGTTATTTTAAGGGTATGATTATTTTATAAAGAGAAATTGGGAAGTAGTTTTCTGCGTATTTATGTTTTCGATTTTATTTCTATGGCTTAGCTTTGCTAAAGTATTTATTTCGATAATTTAACATAGTTCTTTAACGGCATCATTATTTAGAAAGAGAAACTGAGAAATATGAAATGCGCATTTGTGTTTTTTGAGAGTTAAACATTGATTGAAAAACTATGATTAAATTTTTTGGTTTTCCTCTAAGTCCAACGTGCCGAATTTTGAACGCGGATTCTATACTTTATGCTGATGTATTTGTATCTGCTTCGTGTCACCATTTCGGCTATATGAACTCTGCAATTTGTTTAGGATTGTGACGTTGGATCCAACGTGAATTATATATCGATTTTTAAACGTGAAAAAATTAACTGCTTGCCGGAAATGAACAGAACAAAATGTTAAAAACATGTGTTGTTTCAATCTGTTGATGATCTTTTTACATTAACTTGTTTCCTCCCATAACATATGCGTCAGCAGAATTTACTGATTTCTTTTGCCGTTTTAGCCGCGTTTGGCACGTTTTGTGATACAATGTTCCACAGTATTTTATGTGTTGAAAACAAAAGTCCCTCTATTAGGTATGGCGCTATGCAAAGAACAGACCGTGTTTCGAATAGCAATGAAATGAAATAGCGCTCATTGGGAAGAGCTAAAAGAACGGAAATCTCATAATTACCATTGCACCATTGAGCAAATTGGTACCACAGTGAGAAGCACGTGTCACTAGCGTACTTATAAATGCGCGCTCATCTGAATGTGGTTATTTGTGATTTGTGCGAGCCAAAGCGTAACATTTAAGCGAGCTCGATGAAGTCTCATTAACAAAGGTTGAGATCTTCGCTGATTAGAAACAATTTTGATCGCAGATTTCAAAGATGTTAATTGTTGATCCTCAAGAGCGGCTATCAGCCGACGAAGCTTTAGCACATTCGTTTTTTGAACAAGTTGAAGACACCTCAAGATATTTTGTCAAGCCTTTTAATGCCAAACGAAAATTTCGGGTAAGTCGAAAAGTTGAGTTTTTTGTACGAGTTGAAACGAAAGTCATTTACTGTGACATAAAATGTTGATGCACAGAGCTGGACAGCGCTGTTTCGAGCTTTTAGCTCTCATCGGCAGCCCTCAGCTTCTCTGACAAAGTTATTTCCCAGATGGACAAGACTCTTGGCCGAATTGGACAAACCTTATGGGCTTGCACAGCGGCAGAGTGTTTGTAAGGATTAAACGATTTTTCACTTGTGGTACTTAACTTGTATTACTCACTTATTCACTTGTGGTACTCACTTATTCAAACTTGTCGGTTGTAAAATGTTGACTTATTATACTGTCATTAAAATGTTGATATCTTCAAAGAATCGTCAGAATGGAGAGCGCAGGAAAAGGAGCGGCTTGTATTCCTGCGCTCTTAATTCTGACGATTCTTCTTGACAAGTGTCAGACGAAAAGCTTCGAAATTATGAACATTTTAATCAAAGCAATTCTCAAGTTCTGTACCACCAATCAACTATTGTAAGAAATAAACAAAAGCCTCAAAAGCCTAGAACGGATTGGAAAAGAAACTGATGAAGAAGTAGTTAGTTTGCATTGGAGTTTTGTCTTGTGAGCTACGAAAGCATAACCAGCTACATAATGTAACTCAGTTATACTTAACTGCGCTTTTGTGTAAAAAGCAGCCTTGTATGCATAGATTGGTATTGGGATTGCGTTAGTTGACCTTTGCTTTGTCTACGAAAGGAAGGTACAGTGATGGCTACTCACTAGACAAAGCATGTAAGTTAGACCGTACCTTGAAAAGAATTTGATTACGTTGCAACGCTTGAGATAATTCCGGGTTTGATCTTCTACGAAACCACTTAATTACCTCGTTTTTACATCAAGAACCAAACCTTCTTGATGTTTTGAAAACCATTTATTTACTATGGCGCAATAACGATTATTATGAACGTGTGTGATGAAATAATCGTTTTGTGACGTAACATCGGTTTCTTAAATTACGTTCCTTGCGTGATGTTTGTAATTATTACGCTCGTCTTATTGCCAAAAAACGCAGTTTTTCATAATTCAAACTATTATCGTGTTGCAATAATGATAAGTTTGATGTTGGTATTGTCATTCGCTTGTAATATTTTCAGAGGCCCTTTCATCTTACAGTGGTATGTAAATTGTAAATGCACGTTTTAACTTCAATCACACCAATTTTTGATATCGGCGTTTTTACCAGTGCTCGATGACATCGTTTGTTATCTGGAAAAATTACAACATAACAAATAACATTAAAATTTAAAATATATCTCGGCAATTTTGAATTTTTGCAAGATTGGGACGATCAGGTAGTGTTTAGAATTTTGAACGGAAACAGACCTTGAAAACAAGGACAAGGCTCAAGATAATACTCGAAATGACTTTTTTTTTATCCCATTCTGGCGTACCGCTTTACCACGGTACAAGCTGCCAGTTGAACAAACGAAGAATACACTTGCGATTTTATGTCCTGTGTAGACTGGGCATTACTAGGTCAACAATCTTTTATGACTATCGCTTTCAATAATTCATCCAATGGGCCGTATGTCTGCCCCATGATTAAAAATTAGCTCTAAATATTTGATCTTTTTTAGGTTGCTATCTACACTGTCCTCGCATCTGTCAGCATGTCAATGCAATTGCAAAAACATAAACCTTTAACCTGTCGTGAGGCGTTACGTGACCCTTATGCCGTAAAATACTTGCGGAAAATCATCGACGCTTCTGCTTTCCGTATCTACGGACACTGGGTGAAAAAGTCTGCGGATCAAAATCGTGCTGCTTTGTTTGAAAACAGCTCTCGAGCTGACCAAAGAAGAGCAATGGAGTTAGAAGACGAAAATGCACTATCTCCCATACCAAGTCAAGACTTTTTACCAGGCTCATCTAGCGAAATTAATTTGTTTGCGCCAATGGTCCGCTGAATGAAAGTTGACCGGTCAGGTATCTTCAATTCTTTCTGTTGCTACTACGTTATTTAAAAAGCAAGAGGCTTTAGGCAGATTGTGAAAAATGAAGAACCTCAAAATTCCTTGGCACTTTCCTCCCTCCTTGCGCTTTTGTGACGCATTTTGGTTCACAGAATTCTCGAGTTACGGTTAGACTTTAATGCGCTTGAAACATTATAGGTACGTGGTCTCTGGCTTGTCCTCTAGTTATTATTTTGCATGCCTTTTTGGTTTTTTAATTTCGTTCTTCATTTACGCTTTCATTTTTTTATGGTGACTAGCTTTGCAATTATGCTAAATTCGATACAAAATAGTGTTCCGAGTTTTACCGGGTTATTATCCATTGTTCGTTACCACAATATTTGCTGAAATCTTTCATGAAAGTTTATAGAATTTGCTGAAATATTTATGGAAAGTAGCCAATGCGGTTGCTAACTACCTTTTAATTTGCTGTTTTTCCTCTCGTTATTTTAGTTTTTCCGGCGTTTCCGCATAGCATTAGAATAATTTGTTTTATTCGTGCTTAGGCAGGAAATAATTGCTCTATGCGTTTCAACTTTAGTGCGCTAACTGCACTAAGCGAAAATAATGGGGCATAAACGAGTTAAGCATCGAAGAGATGATTCGCATTGAAATTTTTGCACGATATTGTTTATGAACCAAAGCGCCGCTGAATTTCGAAATTTTTTTTTCGTGAAGAATTTTAGTTTAAATCTTTTCATTGAATTGTGTTATTAAATAACGTTTTGCTATTTTTTACTTAGTTTCGTCTTAACGAAAACAAGTGAAATGTTTCACTTTTACAAAAAATATTGTGACCCCTAGGTCTAGCTTTCAAGTATCAACAGTAATGGTGTTAATTGAAATATTCGTGTACAATAATCGAGTTACTAATTGGTGGAGTACAAGTTTGGAGCTTAATGAACCAGAAAGCTAAAAACTCTTGTATCCGAAACTTCTTTTGAGTGTGAGTAGCTGTGTACTTGCCTGTGTTAACTTCGGACAGTTGAATTGCATTTTAATTGTGTTTCTGGTATATTTTGCAAGATCTTGCCACTGTGCGTATTTGTTGTTTTATTTGTACGCGGAATAAATTGAAAAATCAACCGGAATTGACGGTAATTGCCTTTGTTTTGCAAACTCTGTGTTTCCTGTTTAAATCTCGATTTTTGTTTTCACCTAAGAAGTCGCGACGAAACTTAAAAAGAAAGAAAATGAGGTTTTAGATGAAGTCAGGGGCGCTACCGGGTGAGAAATTGAGGGTACTAAAGCTTCGCTCTTACAATGTTGAAAACATCATTTTGAAAATCTGAATGGTTTAAGTTGGAGGTGCCCAACGTGCGGCCCGCGAGTGGACTCGAGAATTTAAGTTATTTTGGGGTGAATTTGTAATGACAGCAACTTTTCCTTCTTTGGTCTTCATGCTTATTTATGCCTGAAAAGGTCATCCAATTCTGGCAAAAACCTTTTTTTTGTCTTCACGTACAATAATGGTTGGTTGCGGTCCGTCTCTCCGTGCATATCAGCCAATTCAACCGGCTTTTCAAAAAGTTGGGGGACCCCTGGTTTAAGTTGTGGAGAGCTAAAAGGCTTCGTCAAGAGGTCACCACTTTACATGGTGGGTCAGCTGAAAAATCTTACTAACAACTTGTGATGCTTTGATCAAAAGAAGTATTCACTGATCACATTTCTATTACATAAAGACTAGCTTCGAAGTTATCTATCTGGTAGCTACTTCAAGGCCAAAAGCTTATGCCCCGGTATTACACCATTGATTTACTAAAGATGTCTTAAGGTCTCTTAAAAACGACTTTAAAAATGCTACAATTATCGATTAGCCGGTCCAACAACACAAAATCCTACTGCTAAGAAATGACGTCAAAGTGCGACCTAAGTTTATTCAAGTTGGTTTTAAAAATTAAAATTAATGTTTTTTCGTTGACGTAAGCTTATCAGAGGTGGAATTCTCGAGGACATATTTTGAAGGCCTTAACCTCGAAGTTCACTAGTCCTCGCAAATGTCCTGTCCTCGGCTCGAGAATCAGTATTTCTTGATTGGATGAAAAGGAAAATAAAAATACAAAAAATAATCTCAACTTCTATAATTCGTTTCATTTCTTAATTGTTTTAAAAAATAATACCGGCCAGTTGGTCGAGCGGTAACGCATTCGTCTCTGGAGCGGGAGGTTCGAATCTAGGGCCAGTCAAATCGATGCAGTTTTGCCAACGGCTCGCCACCGCTGCGACATTTCTTCAAAAAGAAGCTGTGTTGCCCGGGTGAAATGACGCGGAAGTGGGCCCTGCCAACTCGTTACACGCTTCGGCGTAATGCAGCGAGTATAATGAAAGATTTGATGTGATTTGATACAATGTGATAGCAACGTCATAATAAACCTTAGTTTAAATGGCATTGTGTGAAAGCTATAATTGGAGAATGAGGGGCAAAACGCAATGTAAAATCTTTTTTTGTTTCTCCAATGCGGGTCCTACAAACAGCAAAGGGCTAAAACCATCCAGGGTCATACCAAGAGATCCGAGGGTCCAGACACAAGTACTTTTGAGTTGCTAAGCGAAAACATTACCGCGCCTATTTGAGGGCAGATTCAGAGGAAAGTATGTGCGTGATAATGAAAGTAATACAGCAACCTCCTATACTAAATACGTTAATATAAATCTGATGTAACTAACAAAACGTGTCTTGATAGCGCCTTGTTGTGAAAATACGTGAGCGAATATTGCGAAGAATTTGTTTTGAGATACAAACGAGCGATTCTATAATCTCTGACAAACGCTCTGGGCGCAAAGCCACATCCGCTGAACGATTTTTGCGTTGAAAATCGCTGCTGAGAATTCTATCCTACTTTAATAAACTACTGTATTTGTATAAGAAAAAAACGCTGCATGAAGAATTCTTAAAAAAGCGAGTGCAAAATCTAATATAACTACAATTGTTCAAATGCCTGAAAAGATTCGCGCTGCACTTAAAATCAGTTTTTCACACGAAGTCATGATGATAACGCGGCGAAGCTCCCCCGAAAAACTTGGACATTTTTAGAAAAATTAATGGTTTATTCTTTTTACCCTTCTACAAATTGTGGGCCTTTCGAAGGGTTGCCCCGAAAAAAATCGCAAATGTCTTCAATGCCTTCCCTCTTAATACATCCCAGTTGGGATCTTCAGGTTATTCTTTACAGTCAAATACCTTATGTTAAATTTTATAAAATGTATTTTGGCGTGCGAAACATGTTTGCTCATTAGAGTCACCGACCCTCGCATTGCGCGTTTCCGTGTTTTTAGTCGGCCATTTTCAAACTAATGAGTGCGAAGCTTCAGACTTTTGCTTAGAATTCGAGAACGGTTAGGTCTAGCTACATGAAATTTTGACAGCAGTTTGATATGAACGATTTTTATGTTTGTACCAAATGTTGAGCCAATTAGTCCCGAGAATTTTGTTTTAGGACTCGAAAACCGCCCCAAAAGTTTGGCGTGAAAAGCGGTCTCATTCAAAGGCGACAAAAATATTTCACACGCTTATATGCTCTAAAATTCCCTTTCATCCTACCAACCCACTTTCGGCCGCGATGAGTTTTTTCCCTTTTGTTTCCCTCTTTTTCCCTTTTTTTCCTTTTCCTTTTTTTTCTTTCTAAAACTTGATCGCTCTTCTTCTAAACCACACAACATTGAAATCTAATTTTTGTGTAATAAACGCAATTTCGTCTCCCAAAATTTTTTAGGGCCACTCTTACGGGAAAACCCCCAAAATGGCGCCCCAAAAATCAATTTTTGAACGGCTCCAGTTAGGGTGCCAGTTTTTGTGATATCAGTATAGATAATTGACAGACAAATATTTTGACATAGCTTTGGGGGTACCACGCCCCCCCGGGTTCCCCCCAAATGGACCGCCAAAAAAATCAATTTTTTGAACGGCTTAACCTAGGGAGCCAGTGATTTTTGACATTAGTAGACGTAGTTTGGGGGTATCCCCCTCGAGGATCCCCCCAAATGGACCCCCAAAAAACAATTTTTTGAACTGCTCAAGCTAGAGTGCCAGTGTTTTTTGATGTCAGTAGATATTTAACAAACAAATGTTTAGACATAGTTTGGGGGAAGCCTACCACCCCACGGGGAGCACCCTCAAATGGACCCGAAAAATCAATTTTTTGAATGACTTAAGCAATGGTGCCATTTTTTTTGATATTAGTTGATATTTAAGAGACAAACATTTTGACATAGTTTTGGGGTACCATTCCCCCCCGATCTTTAAATATTCATGTCGGCTGCTCCTCAGCAAGCTCACATCTAGTTCATTGATAGGCAATAAGCATTAGATGCTAGAATATAGAGAGGCATTATATGCACTGAAACGTAATGAAAAGATTGGATTAAAATTAGAATTGAGAAAATGTGGGAAAACTTGAAGTTTTTTTCAAATTGCTTTCAAATTTTAATAGAGTAATTTTTTTTAAAAGCTACTAAAACAGCTATTTTCTGAAAAAAATCACTAAAATTGTTCAACGGAAGCATGGAGACTTTGCTCTCTTTCCCAGAACCCCGCTATTTTTTTCGAAGAGCTTGAGCTTGCAAATATACCGAGTACGGTACCTCAAATCATTTTCAAAACATAAATCGCAGTATTTTGCAATACTTTTAGATAATAATATCATAACCGTTAATTACTATGCAATATTTGAAAACTATGACAATATTTTTAACAAAATTTGTAAAAAGAAGTTGTATAACGAAACAATAAGGTTTGTGTTGGAGAAACCAGGGATGTAAAAGTAGAAGCGGTGGAAGCGGCAAGCTTTCGTGGAAGCGGTAATGGGGATACCGCTTCCACTTTGGCCATTTATATCGAACGTCAAAACTTGAATGTGGTGCAGTTTTTGTTTTTTTTGAAGTGTAAGACGAAAGTGAATGTTTGATCGATCATCATTTGCAAAGAAAAACATTTTTAAAGGCTTGTGGTTCACTTAGATCCGAAGCAATCCCCACCCATACTAATTCAAAGATCAACCATGCAGCTACCTAACTCATTTTTTAAATTATAAGACGTGTTCAAAAATTCTCTATTTTAGCCCTAAAGTTAAAAATTTTCTCAATAATACTTTTAAATGAGGCTTTATCCATTTTTCGGGGCCATACTCGTATAAACAGCATTCACCAACATATAAACAAATTTTCCAGTTCCAGCATTTTCGTTTCTTTCTCTGCGATCATAGGCGTAGCCAGGATTTTTGATTGGGGGGGGGCCAAACCACAACTCACCTCAAATGACGCCATCAGAAATTTTCAAAAGAGGAGCTTTTTGTAGGGAAAAGTTATTGTAGAATGGAAGATCTAATGCTGTAGCCTGTTTGCACTTAACCAGAACTTTGGTAAAGTTAGAGGGCAAAAATTGATAGTTAGAAAGTGCAAATGTCTAGCTTAGGAGACGTGTTGAGTAACCTACTGTACTCAAACGTGTCACAAACGGGGTCTGGGGGCGAAGCCCCCAGCCGCTCAGCGATTTTTGTATGTTTTTGAAAAAAAAGCTATTTTAATCCCATTGGATCACATTTTGCACGTGTTTAGAGGCATTTGAAAAAACTTAATTTTTAACATTTGAAAGCCAATCAAAAAAACTTAATTGTTCAATCCTCCTTTTACTTGCAGTTAAAGTCCAAAACACGTTTAAAATCTTGCATTATGGTGTAAAATTTTAATTGTAAGTGATTTGGTCCATGTAGGGCAAGTAAGGCACATCCCTCGTGCAATATTTTAGCAGTAAATAATAATTCACTCGAAGATTTTCCTTAGAGATTTTTGTTTTGTCATGAAGTTAACTAGTTATAGGCAGTACTTAAATTGTAGGGGGGACGGGGGGGACGCGTCCCCCCATCGAGATTGAGCGTCCCCCCATCGAGATTTAGGCGTTCCCCCATCGAGATTTAGGCGTCCCCCAATCGAGATTTGAGCGCTGGTTGATGAGAGGAGAAAAATCTACAAAATCCGGTGGAATATACCACCAAATCCCGCGGGAACAGTGATTCAGAAGAAAAAACACTTCAGGTTTCGGCGAAGACCTTTTTTCTTCACCTAATTTCGGGAGAAAAAACATTTCAGATTTTGGCGAAGACCTTTTTTTTTTTTTTTGGTCTTCACCTAATATCTATGGCAAAAAAACACATCAATTTTTAGATTCTCGGCGAAGACTTTTATCTTTTTTGGTTTTCATTCAATTTCGTCGACGGAGTTATGTAATCTTTACCAAGGTTTAGTTAAGGCTGCAAAAGCGTCCCCCCATGCAAAATTTTACAATTTAAGAACTGGTTATAGGAGTACATGTACGGCCAGGGGGCCGAGGTCCCCTCAACTGAAATTCAATAATTTGTTCAATAGGCATTTTCCCTAGCTATTTTTTTTTAAAGTATTTTGTGTGTAAATACTGGCAAGGTGGAGGTGAATCGTTATTGAAAAGTGGTACAATAGATGGTTACACTTACTAAGCGTGTTTTTTCCGGGCCGGATTTACATTGCGCGGGGACGCTAGCCCTTAGAGGATTTTCGCAACATCTGCCAAATATCGGTGAAGACCAAAAAAAGTCCCTCTATCTGAGCGCGGGACCCTGGCACTGAGCCATATGGCAAATTCGGCGCTGGTTATTGCATTACGTTCATAAAAAGTTTAGATGAGGGCCTGGGGTAGCAACTTTTAGTACAAAAACCGTTGATTTCTCCCAGGTAATACGTTTAAATTGGTGGGAAAAAATTGAAGTAATGGGGTGCGCCAGCCCCCCTAGTCGTCAATATTATTTATTGTTAAATACTGTTGTACGCGTGTACTGTTGTACGCTAAGATGCGACAAAAAACTGAAAATAAACAAACAAGACTTTTTTGTCAAATTTTTGTCATTAGTGGCATTTCGATTGAGGGGTCCGGGCCCCATGGGCCACCCCCCTGGCTACGCTTATGATTTTGAGACAAAATCGCGTCCTTAAGTTCTTTCATAAAAAAAATTTAAAGCAAAATCAAAATAACTTTTTTTTTCCAAACGTGGAGAACTCGAGTCAAGTCACTAAACAGTTTTTTGAAACGTTCAAGAATATTGCACGACATTATTATGACATGAACAGGTGGTCGTCATTATTATTACTTACTTTGTACGCGTAAATCCTAAATCAAAGAAACTGCAATTCCGGACAAAGACAACATACTGGCTATGCTCTCATTATATTTAATTTATCATTGGTAGTATTTTAATTGAGGGTTTGCATTACCGTCTGCGTTATAGCATTGGGTTCATAATAACGTTAAACGAGTGCCAGTGGGTGGCAACTTTTAGGACGAAACTCTTAGATTTCTCACAGGTTTTGCATATAAATTGTTAAAAATTTGAATTAAGGGGCCCTTGGCCCGGGAACCTTGGTCGTCAGTCAGGGGCCCTCGGGCTCCCTGGTTGTCAGTTAGGGGACCCGGGGCCCCTCGGCTGTTTGTTAGGGGTCCCAGGGCTCCCTGGTTGTCAGTTAGAGGCTCTCTGGTTGTCGGTTATGGCCCCCCTGGTCGTTAGTTAGGGGCCCCGGGCCCCCTGGTTGTTAGTTAGGAGCCCCGGGGCTCCCTCGACGTCAGTAATATTATTGTTAATAACTGTAGTGTGCGTAATTACTGAAAAAAAAAAACTACAACTAAACATCGCTTGGCTATGTTGTCATAATTCTTTATCATTGGTGGTATTTTAATTGGGGGGGGGCGGGCCCCCCAAATATGTTTGCGATAATATATTCTTGAAAAGCTAACAGTGGAGAGCATCTCACAACGTCTCGCAAACTAAGTATAAAGCTGTATGACTCTTAAACTTGACGTTAAAATGCTCGTCTTATTTATTGCTAAGTTCCGTTTGTGACAAGAATTATTCTAATATGGGATTGTGTTTCACTTGCAATATTTTTTCATTATTTGGTAGTTCTAAAAATACACGCGTTGCTAGCAAAATTTTGGAGCCAACCAGCACTTGCACAAATAAGCCATTAAAAAATTTTTCTGCAAATGTGGATGCTTCTCCCCAGGGCTACCTAATTATTAACCTAGCAAAGAAATGCGCCTGACAGCGGAGATGCAATTGAAATAAATTATTATTCCGAGCGCTTGGAAATCCATCCCTAGACCCCAAATAAACGCTCATTATTTTAAACTTCTGGGTGAACGTTCAAAGAAATTCGCATCAACTGAAATATAATGACTATGTGACTAATTGGACTTTTCGCTTCAGGCACGCTCCAAACCCGAATTCCTGGTTACAACCTTGCGCAGATCCATGCGGTGACAAACCACTGAATACAATTTATATAATTTAGTTCTAGCATATATGATGTTTTTAAGATGATAATAACAAAGCTGTTTTTTATTTTGACTTATCTGGAAAATTTTTTGCCGAAAAATTTTAAGATCAAAAACTTTTAAACAAAAATTAAGTCATGAAGTGGTGGAAGCGGAATCGAAGCGCTAAGGGTGGAAGCGGAAGTGATTAAAAAATTGCCGCTTCCACATCCCTGGTAAAACTACAGAAAAGTGGAGATCTATAATCAATAATCAGTGGACGTTTGCATTGGGGTCCTAACTGATGAAGTTAAGGCCTTAAAATTAACCATTTACAGGGGTCGAAATTAAGTTTTTTTAACAACTTGATTGCCGGGCAATTGATATCAAGTGTCTACTTAGCCGAGGAAATTTCAACTTGCCCGAAAAAAAAGCACCATAAGTTTGGAGACTGTGTAGTGTGTACCTTTGGAAAAAAGTTTGTAAAATATACTTCTTGGCAAAAATACGGAATTTGCATGAAATGTGTATCCTATTTTGAGAATCAAGTTTTTGTACGCGATTGTTATGACACGATGACGTAATAAATAACTTTTTGCAAGTGCATTACGCGAAAATTGATTTTTGATTGTAATGTATTTTCAACTGCAAATATTTTGGAAACTACATCTGCTGAAACGCCGAAATTTTTTGCAAAAGTTATAAGAGCTAAAAGATCTTCAAAATACTTATAACAAAAACTTACAAAATTCTTGACGTTGTCTTCATGCATCGCAGGGTATAGTTGTACTTGTGATTTCTGAAACAGCGATAAACGCGACAAGCGTGAGGAAATTTTTTTCAGAAAACGTAGCACTTTGTGCTTAAAAAATTGCGAAGCGCATTTGAGTATCGAAACATTAGCGTGCGATTAAACAAAATGTTGATTGTGATGATTGTAAAGTGCTAAAATAAACCAAGCAACAGCTTTCTTTACTTTGCATTTATTTTATTGCAACAAAAGCGGACCTAAATTGCTGAGGTGGAGTCGAGAACACAAAGCTCGTGGCCAAGGACACAAAAAAAATCCAAGGCGAAGGCCAAGGACAGCGCTAGCTCTTCCGAGGGCAGACCCTCTCGAGGCCAAGGACAGAAATGCTTAAGGCCAAGGACCAAGGACACAAGCGCAAGTGTTCTCCGAAAAAAAAAATAATTGTTTGAAGGTTCGGGTGGGCTGCCAGGATAGGCTATGCGTGAATTCAGATGCTGATGAAACACTACCCTAATGATATGTGAGGAAGTGGCACCTCACAAAAGTGAAAAAAAGGTCTTCAAAAAAAGTTTTCTGATGATCTCCGAAAAAAAGGTCATCAAAAAGATTTTTCAGGCGATCTGCAAAACTCGAACGATTCAAAAAATAGTGCTGTCCTCGAGCCGAGGACAGGCCAATTTTTGAGAACTTGAGGCTTCAAGGCCAAGGTCAAGGACTTGATCTTTGAGGCCAAGGCCAAGAACTTCAAAATGTGTCCTCGAGGACGTCCTCGAGGCCAAGGACAGTCTCGAGGACTCCACCTCTGCTAAATTGTATCTCTAAACATTATTGTTTGATGTTGTTTGATATGCTGTATTTTGTTAACTTGCCCGTCTGGCAAGTTAAGCCGAAAAACAACTTGCCCGAGGCGATTTCAGCTTGCCTTGGAAAAGTGGGCAAGCATTAATACTGAACCCTGATTTAGGCATTTAGATTTTATTTATTTCCATCAGGGATATCGAAGTAGTCAAATTTTTAATGCTTTCGCTTCCAGCTCCTCTTGAAGTTTTATGCTTTCGAATTTCGATTCCGCTTCTTCACCTTTGGAATTTTTTGCTGCCGCTTCCAGCTCCGGATGGAATTAATCGCTTCTACGTTCGCTTCCGCTTCCAACCTCTTTCATCAAAGTGCTTCCGCTTCCAGCGATTCCGCTTCCACATCCCTGATTCCCATAGATGGGCAAGTTAATGCAAAACGTTAGCTTCGTTAATCACTAGTCCGTTAACAAACTTCACACCTCCGTTAACGTTAATCCGTTATTTTCAGCTTTAATTAACGGAAGTTAATAAAGTCCGTTAATCCGTTAACATTTTGCGTGTAATTTACATTTCGTTTTATTCACTCGCTTCTAGAACACGTATTGACGCTGTTGAGCTGATTGTAAGGAAATATTTATTGCTATGATGGTCTTTTTGTGTTTTGAAAGTTACATTTTACAGTCTAATCTAATTTCAAGATAAAAACAAGTTCAAATACACAACGAAGCTGCAAGATATTATCGATAAAAACCTTAACGGAAGTTAACAGAACTTAACGGAAGTTACTTTAGTCCGTTAACAGCACTTAACGGAAGTTAATTTAGTCCGTTAACATGAAAAAACTTTTTAACGAATTAACGAGTTAATGAAAAAGTTAGCTTCGTTATTAACGGATTAACGATTAACGGACTTGTGCCCACCTATGCTGATTCCCATTCACGAGTTACGGTCTTAATTGTTTCATTGCCACGACACCACCACGGATAACAATCAACATTGCTACTAACGCGTTAAACTTCAAAATATTATTCGTTAGTTTTAGAAACTACTATATTCGAATTATCATTAAAAACGTGACAAAACGCAATTATCGCAAATACATTCGCGCTAAAAAATAACAAAAAAATTTGCCGACTATAATTTTAAAAAATTGCCGATCATAATGTAAAAAATTGCGCTCTTGGTCATCGGCCTTGGCCTTGAGCATTTCTGTTCTTGGCCTCGAGAGAGTCCATCCTTGAAAAGTCAATCTTTGGCCTGGTATTTTTTGAGGCCTTGGCCTTGGCCTCGAACGTTTGGTCCTCGACTCCACCTCTGAAGCTTCTGATGGTACGCCACGTGCAAACTGCCAACCGAGCTTTGTAACTGATTAAAAAGTTTTTATTTGTAAAAATCCCAAAAAAGGCCACTCTATGCCGATCACAAGTTTGAATTTAGAACTGGAATGCAGAAGTTAAAAACAAAAATTTAACCGTAAAACGGATTTTTAAGAAATTTAATTGGCAACTCTGAAATGCATGACTGCGCGCGGAACTAACTCAATTTTCTCGGTTTTCTTCCATCAGCAACTGTACCTGTAATTTCTCGGTCGGTCAGTTTCCAATTTTTACAGCCAAGTCAGTTGTTTGGCAATTACTAAAAATGTCGATTGGTGTACCTATAAAAGTTCTTCATGAAGCAGAAGGTCATGTTGTGACTTGTGAATCAGCAACCGGGGAGGTTTATCGAGGGAAATTAATTGAAGCTGAAGATAACATGAATAGTCAAGTAAGCTTTTTCATGAAACTTGTTGCAGGCTTAGAGCGCTGAGCAACTGTATTCTAGTAGTATAATTTTGCAATAACGCGATTCTCAACTTTTGCTAAACTCATTGTTGTTTCTAAACCTGTCTGACTTCTGTCATGTATCACTGTTGTAGCACCTAATCTGTAAATGTTGGCCTGCCTACCAGTACCAATATGAGTATAGACATGTGCAGAACCAAAATTTTGTGTAGGTAAAGTCTTGAACCTATAGCTAAAATTTTTTCTATGTGAAAGTATTTGGCATGTCAGATGTGGTGAATGATGCACAGTGCATCTTACCGGTAAATTGTGTCTCAAATCTATCGTCATTGCTGGGAAGTGGGAGGGAGTTGGAGTTGAAAATTGTTGAAATCGCCATAAGCTTTAGTGTCACAGGTAGTTACTTGTACTGAAAACTGGGAAGTACGGTAAGTTGTAAAAAATAATAAATTGATGAAGTACCAATAAGTGTGTTACTGTAAGTCAGGAAGTGCTTACTGGTACTCATAGGCGTCGATTTTTTGTCGATTATGCAAATTCTAAGGAGGCGAAATATTTTTGCAAAGTTTGGTTAAACTTAATCCATAGGGTGAAGTCGGGTAATTTCGGCAATCGAAAATTTCGGCAGGTGTAAAAATTTAAGGTTTGATGCTGGCAGGTCTTTCTAGAAGTTATGAGATTTCTAAAAATGGTTTTAATATTTCCTGTTACCTAATATTCTGCAAAAAAATTGACAATCTTTGAAGACCTCTGCATGTTCCTTTCTTGCAGCTGCAATATTTCTGTTAATAATAGAATCAAACTTTTAATAACGTTTGGAAGCGTTTGATCTGTTGCTACCTTTCTAGGCTGTGCTGTAGCCTAACTTTGTTGCTGGTAGCACTTGGCGGTGTTTGTTATTACGCAAGCTATAAACGGATTTCTTAAAAACAAGGATGGCAGTACGGTACGTTCAGAATTTGCGTACTACGTACCTCGCACCTTGAACCGTACCGTACTAACATCCCGTACCTGTACCATTACAAAAAAAGCGTACCGTACTTCTTAACAAAAATCGAGGCGTACCGTACTGCCATCCTTGCAGTGGCGAATCCAGAAAATTTGTTGGGGGGATGATAAAATTTATAAGCACAAATTGTATATAATCACAAATTTAAATGGTGATGATTTCTGTTCTTGACCTCGCGCAAACTTTGTTCGGCATGTTTTTGATCAGGCGCGTAGCCAAAAATTTGCAATTGAGGACTGTAAAGAGATTTGGGGGTGTGGGGACGAAGCCCCCATCTGTCACTGGCTGGGGGGTCTAGGGGCAAAGCCCCCAGCCTCCGGAGGCGCAGCGCTCGAAAATTTTGTATTTTTTCAGGAAAAATATCTTAATTTTAGGCCCATTTTGATAGAAATTAATGCTATTAAAACGTGGCATAGAAATTAGCAGTGCGAAAACATGATTATACTAGTTGCATATATGGGCCATGTGGGAGATAGCTGTTGCTAGAATTTCAGTTCTCTTATTTACAAGCTGATAAATTGTAAAATACAATATTGGTAGTTCAATAAAACTCTGAAGGAGTAATCTGTTTTGTCTATATTTATAGAGAAAGATATAATTTGGGGGGCTAAAGGAAAGAAGTTTGAGAGAAGTGATTGGTAATTAACTATAGTAATACCAAAAAATCCCCCTCCCACATTCCTGAACTTATATATTTTTTGATAATTCCCATGTTAAGCATTTTTCAATAAGTGATCAAAATTCAATACCAATTTTTGGCTATTTTTCAAATTTTTTTCTGATTTACAAGTTTTGTTTTTGACAAATTAGCCCCCTAAATAAACATTTCAAGTTATGCTTTAAATCATTTTTTGAGTTTATTCCAGTGTAAAATACAGTCTCAGAAGTGCTAAAAACGTATTTCCTTTATTCTGCATTTTGGTCGGCAGGCCAATGAGGGGGAGTCTATTGCTCCTTGCCCCTCCCCCTGGCTACGCTACTGTTTTTGATCCATCCCATCCAAAAAACGTTATATATAATAATTTTTTAATTTAATCAATGCAATTCAAGTTAATAAAATAAAATACTTTTCATCTTTCCTGCTTCAAAAATCGCATTTATTAAACTTTCGCCAAGTTTATTAAACAATTATCTGCATCTCCACAGAATGCGTAAAAACTATCTGCATCAGACTTTAACATTCCTATTGCTAAAGGTCTATTCTGTTTTAGTGTTCGTTCAACATATCATAATTATACCATTGTAACAAAACTACATTCCGGAAGACATTTTATTTGATGTTCTGTCAAATCGACATATTTTTTATGCAAAACCGCACTACGGAATAATCTCTTTCGCTCTGATTTTGCTCAGCAACGATAGAAGATAATAAGTTAATAGTGTTGGTATGAATAATTAAAGTACGGTATTTGATGGAACACAAATATATCGTGAAAACGTAACAGAGAACAGTGAAAACAAGTCGCAAAATTATCGCACTTTAAACTTGAAAGGCATAATATTCTTCTTTATCTAGGTTTATTATTCATAACTCTTAACTATTCTCTCCAACGTTCGTAACTTATCAATCAATATTTCGTTTGCAGACGTTAAATTCTCAACCTCAAAATTTAGATTGTCAACGGAAGTGAATAAATTTCCACAACACATTTTAGTTTCAATTAATTTTTACTGATGTCCAGATGTTCTGTATCACTTAACTTAAAACTGTCTTTCGTTTAACCAAAATTATTCAACAGTTAACTAACTTGTATTACAGTTCCTTTATATGTAAGACTGCTGCTTGCTGACTCTGTAGAACCGAGAAAATTCTAACACGGCATTCGAACAATTGTTATTAATAGATTTTCTGGTCATTTTAGGATGACGCGCGTTACGTTTCAATTGCTTTCATCAATTTGTCACAGAGGCAAAGCCGAAAACACGAAGGAAAATTTCATAGCCTCCTCCAGTTTTAGTCGACACTTGCACGATGAAATGGGAAATGGCCTGTACTATTGTACGCCATGAGCTAAAGTATCGCAATTATTTCCGTTCAAATTTTTCTTCAACATATGACATGCCACGATAGCCCTAGCATCTATGGACAATAGTTATGACATCACAATTGGTCATACTTGTGACTGTTGTGAGTGTGACTTGTGACATTATAGTGCAATTTTAACGACAAATTACCAGGCTATAATAATCATTACTTGAGAATAGCCTAGACTATATGCACGTCGGGCACGGTTGCATGAATCTTCATTGACGGCCGCACTTTGCACATAAAACGTTTAGTAGGCAAATTCTGAAATTCAAACAGCGTACCAACGTACCGTACCCGTACCATCACACAAAAGGCGTACCGTACCAACGTAGCGTACTCGTACCATTACAAAAAAAGCGTACCGTACCAGCGTACTGTACTTCTTGGCAAAAATTGAGGCATACCGTACCATACCTACGTACCGTACTGCCATCCTTGCTTAAAAATAATCCATTCCTCTATCCTAAAAGCATCAAAAGCAGAAGTTTTGCAAGGTTAACAAAAATTGTAAGAATTAAAGTCTCGTTTAATAGATAATAATTCAAGGAAGGCTTTATTTCACCGGAAATTTTTATCTAGTTTTTTATTAATTCTGACTCAAATCTAACACAAACTCAAATGCTTACTCTAAAACTATTCCCAAATCGAACCCTAACCCAAACCCTAATCTTAACCCCTAAAAAAGCAAATGAAAAAAGCACGGATGAATATTTCTCATCATTCTCCTTTTATTCTCTTTTAGTTGAAAATTTTCGGTGAAATAGTCACTACCATAATTCAAATTTAATGCAGAAAACTTTCAGAGAATGCACTTGTAATTAGAAAAATCAATAAAAACAAGAATTTGCACAATTTTGCAAAATGGATTTTAATTTTATTTGGACTATTATAACTAGAATCATAGATCGTATTTGCTGCCTTTTTTCACCTTTGAGCCTAGCTGAGCAGGATATATTGTTCGAATTAGTCAAAAATCTGAATAAATTTTATTTGATTTAACCAAATTTAACACTAAATAAGCAGCAGAGATAATTAGAGCAAAAACAAACTCGATTTATTTGCTTGCCGGAATTTCCGGTTTCACCGGAAATTTCGGCAACCCTTATTACGTCATATAGCTAGTGAGCATAACGTCATAGTGTCTCGATGTTGGTTCGAAAAAAGTCGCAAAGGAAATACTGCGCAGATGGAGTTCAAACAGAATTAAAAAAGAGTCAGTGTTTTCTGAAAATTAAAAATAAGTGAGAAAGTTGCCGAAATTACCCGACTCTACCCTAATAGTTCTATTTCAGTCTGGAATTTTGCCCCCAAATTCAGCTAAAGACCAAGAAATAAAGGGTGTCGTTAAGAATGAGCTGTCGCTTTATTTTTGGCAGCTCTGCGATTCATGTATGAGTGCACGCACGTTCTCTCTTTTCTGATCTAAGCTATTCCCCAGATCTAGCCCTAACCCTAATGAGAGGAACAAGAGTGTGTGCATGCTCACACACGAGTCGCAGAGATTCCGAAATAAAGCTGACGACTTAGACTTAACGACACTCGTAAAAAAGGCGTTCTCTCATTCTGGTTTATCTCAGTCCGAAATTTCTAATTTCTTGTTGCCTAGTGGGTATTTGGTATTACTTGCCAAGAGACCAAAGGGGCTAGACGTATTTTGCCCCCTTCAGTGTCAGATCCAAGGGGGTGCCACTCCCTGCTCCCCTCCAAAGTTGACGCCTATGCTGGTACTCATTTGCACGTTCTTTAATTTCTGCATGATATCAATAATTATCTTGATTTGTTAAAACATATTTCAAAAGAAAGCCATTGTAACAGGCTGATGAAAGTGCTTACAGTTTAATAGTTTAGGTACCACTACCATTCATACACCACATCAGACATCACAATAAACCGTGAAAATAAATTCGTTCTAATAGTTGAACTGGATGCTGGATTCTCTTGCAAACTGGAAAAGTCTTACCCAGCTTGCATACTGATATCTGATATAATAGGAAAACAAGACTTAAGTCAAGTTTAGTTTGATCTACCATCTTTGGTATTATGATTCAAATGAAACTTTTTTTAGATTTACTTTCTAACTTGATTAATCCTAAAGGCTACTGGTTTTGCAGGAAGTAATGAAAAGTGTATTTACTCTTAGCCTGGTTCTTTTGTTGCTTTTAGAGAAGCATGGACTATTATGACAGATTTCAAAAGATTAGGCTACAGTATAGCCTTACTTTTTTGCTATGCATGTCTATTTATTCAGATTTATATATGGAACACCAAATTTTTTTTTAAGGAAGTGGCTAGTATTACATTACGTAACGCCCATAAAAAGAATAAGAAAGCAAAGAGTGAGTGCTCATTTACTCTTTTGTATTTTAAATTATCGTTAGGGTTTGGGTTGGATCATGAGTTTGGGTTAGGATTAACGTTAGGGTTAGACCAAGGGCTAGAGTTGGGGTTAGGGCTAAAATAGCAATTTTCTTATTCTTACGTAACGTAACAGCAGCCTCTGCCTTTTTTTTAAATTTAAACACATCACAGATAATAACAAAAAGGTTGGGAGACAAGAATAGTCTTGCCCAAATTAACTTTGACTCAAAACTTTTTTCAATCACGTCAAAGATACAAAAGGTGCAAAGTGCACAAACTTTTCTATTTGCTGTAACACGATGGCAGCTGTTAGATTACAACAGAAGTGTTCTACCAAGGGATTTTGGCCTTGCTTGGACTATGACAATAAGAGAATGGCCTTGATGCAACTTAGCTATCGGATCACCTGAAACGGTGCGGTGACTTAGCTGATCCAATCAGTACTGCCATGCAGTAAAGTGAAGAAAAAGTTTTGGAAGACTTTATTTCGCCGGAAATTCTATCTACTTTTATATCAACTTTGACCCAAACCTTAATCCTTACTCGAAAACTAACTCAAATCTATATCGTAACCCTTTAAAAAGCAAAATTAAAATGCGTGGATAAGTATTCTTCGTTTTTGTTAAACTCTCTCTAACTTAAAATTTTGTGATGAAATAGTCATTCCCATAAGTTCTTCTGCTTTTCGCTGCTGAAGATTAAATACTGCATATTCAAAAGATCATTCAAGTCAAGTTTTTTATTGTTGACCAAATGTTGGGAAAAGCCAAAAATGCATGTTTACCAAATTTGAATTTTCCATGTCTTCCCGTTTTCAAGATACTGCAGTTCAAAGTTGACAATTTTTCTCTTCAGTGTTGCCATTTTGCCAGTATTGTGACAAAAGATTACCTTTTGGAAAGTCTGCTTAAATCTTCTTAAAAGCAGCCAATTTACAATGCTGACCCTTTTGCTTTGTTTTGACCACAATACTGCCGAAAACACTTACTGAGAGTTACAAACATGCAGTAACTTTTAGAAATTTTGTTTGTAGTTAGTTACCTTGACACAATAAGGGGAAAAAGCCTTTTTAACGGGGAAATCTAGCTTGTTTTATGTTGGTAACGGAAGGTTGCAGAAAGCTCTAGTTTGCTGAAGTTAGTCTTCAGATCTGTCAAATTTTTTTTAACAAAAACCGACTAAAGATTTTCGATTCCAATGCCCTTTTACCCTTGACTTTTTCATGAAGTCAAATATTTTTTGATGGTTGAACTTAAAAGGCAAATATGTGCTATCTCACCTGTGCCACAACTACAGCATTGTCCCTGAGGGAGGGCATAATTTTTTGCAGGTGGGGCCACAAATTTGTTGATCTCCAAAAAAAAAGGTCATCATGCCAAATTGGCCTGCTTTTCTCCGAGTTTTCTGCTGGTCTCCAAAAAAGTCATCACGCCAAATTAACCTACTTTTTTTTCGTTTTCTGTTTGTCTCCAAAAAAGAAAAAAGGGTTATCGAGCCACCACCATGAAACTGCCACAAGGAAAAAAAATTCACATGTTTTGCACTATTATGGGCAGTTTAGGGAGGTGAAATTTTTGTTTGGGGGGCGCCCCCCCTGGTTGCGACCCTGTATCTCACACATGTATAACTCAATCTAATCCCAAAATAATCACCCTTGACAATTTTTCAGGATAGATTTGTTTGAGCTTTGAGTTTTAAATTGAATTGGAAAACCAGATAGCAGGATTATTTTAAATTGTTGGATGTTGATGGTGTTATTCCTATAAACCCATAGTCTGCGACAATAATTTTTTTTAACTCAGTGGATTTCAACTTGTGCGCCATAAAAGCATTTTAGGTGGGCCACAGAGCTGCATGAAAAATTGTATATTTGGTTAAAATAAAGTTTTATTCGTGCGATGACCTGTTTTCTTTTTTGACATTGTTTGAAAAATCGCCAAGAACCGTGGATTATGACGCAATGATTTCTTTTTTTTTGTAAATTGGTAGAAACATCGCGGAATCCGATGCGATGACCTGAAAGTTTGCAGAAAATTGCGGTAAAGCAGAACTTTGAAAAGTGGACCATGGAAACTTTTCAAAATGATAATGGGCCACGGTTATAAAAAGATTGGGAACCCCTGCTATAACTCGATGTTATTGGTTTCATATTTGTAGTCAATGTAAAAGTTTCAAAGTTTTGTAAATATATTTCAGATGCAAGATGTTACGGTAACATACAGAGATGGAAGAACTGCCCAACTTCAAAATATTTACATTCGTGGCAGTCAAGTTAGGTTTATGATCCTTCCAGATATGTTAAAGAATGCTCCTATGCTTCGGCAAGCAAAAGGTGGAATGGCTGGACGAGGCAAAGCTGCTATTTTGAAAGCACAGGTAAGCCCATTATGTTTGTGCTTAAATACATTTGGTCTTACATAAAGTGTTCCAGTTATGTCATGACCTAATCAGGGTAGGTTTGGGAAAAGGTGCTATTTTAAAAGTATTGGTAAACTGCTACAGTAGTCTCTCGGTAGTTAAGAAATCACAAAAAAATTGACAAGAAATTTAAGAACTCAAGTCAGTCAAAACCAGGAAAAATAGCATGAAAAAGTTATTTTTTCTATTTTTTGTTTATGACTTATTTTTATCGCAACCAACCATAAGTTGAGTCAGTCATATCTTTTAACTTTGAAAATGCAAATTAATTCCAAAGCTTTGCATTCAAGGTTGAATTTAGCGTAGTCTGTTCATAACATTTTAAGCTTCAAGTTAAAAAATGGTTTAGTGAATTATCGTCAGGCATGCAAGTACGTCATTATTTTGATCGCTTATTAGGTAATAACATTCGTACAAAATATTAAATGGACATTTTGGTGTTACCCAATTCCTTTCCAGGGATGGAGGCGCTGGGGAACTCCGTGGTGACCCAACAGCTTGGCCATACCCCAAGATTTAGACCATAGGTTAAAAATAGAGAACAATAAGTAAAAGAATACCTTGGCATAAAAAACTAGTGTAATTCTGACAGGAATTACATCAGCTAGAATTTTACTGCATCTACCTTTCGCCGCCCCAATCCATTCCGAATGTGGGTTGGCTGGGATGGTTAGACGGATTTCCTGAATCAATCATTGAAAAAATTCGAAAACAGTGATGCTTCTTGCAATTTTATTCTTGGGAGGCTGATGTTTTCTCAAAAAGGGTTATAATGTGATGTTCAAACGACGATGCAAATTTACTTGAACTTGAGCATCGAATGAAGCATATACCACGAACTTTTTGCTCTTAGGTACGAGGCCGTGGCAGAGACAGTCGAGGAGGAGGATACAGAGGAGGTTATGACCGAGGCGGATGGGGACGGCGTTGATGTTGAAGTTCCTCATTTTGCACAAAGTCTATTTAGCCACAGATTTGCCGCTTTCTTAATTTGCTGACTGCTGTTTTATGTTGCTGCTGCCAATCGAAAGAGTTGGCGATATCACGCTTCAAGCGGTTGTAAATTGTGGTTTTTATGTACTTTGTGATGTTTTCTGTTACCAGTAAAGCTTTGCTTTACCATTTTGCAAATTAGTCTCATCCCGACAGGAATTACATCAGCTAGATTACCGGTACTGTAGAAATGGCTTATTCAATTCGGCAGCGCGGCCGAGAGGGCTAAAGGCGTCGTTTCTACGACGACCCTGATCGAATGATTTTGATTCAACTCGCACCCTGGTTACGTTGCGTCCGTAATTAAGACGCTTTGCGATGATTATCACAGCTTGGTGGCTTCAAACAAGCAGCAAATTCAGTGGACAAAAATGCGAAGAAATCTACAGGGACATTGGATCACTGGAAACTGCTTAGCAGGTGCTGATTTTTCTACGCACGAAGTAGTCATTGCAATGAAATGAAACATGTGCCGATCGTTCAATAGCTATCGTCTGACGCTGTCTGGTGACAGAATAAGTATGCACATTGCTCAACAATAATGCTTAAGAGCTTTCCAGTATGTGCCACGTTAAAAAGGTCAGTGTTTTGTAAATGCACTAAACAAGTTTGACCACAATCTATAACGCCGTATTGCTTAAAAAAGTTTCTTTGGTGAAATAAGAAAACTGTTTTGTTCGATTTTTGAACTCTGTTGCACACACAAATAATGAAATGCAAGCGTACGCAGAAACGTAGAGTTTGCTTCACAACGTATGTTAGAAAATCCTAAGTGATCTGAAATTTCTTTTGTAAACAATGGGATTCAGGTGGTAGTATCAAACAGACTATCCAATATCTGCACTCCATTGTATGCAAATGCCAAGGATTATGACAAAAATTGTTCATAAAAAGTAATGATTAAACCCCAATTAACAACGTATGCCAGGAAACAAAAGTTAGAATAGGATTATTTAATCATTGAGACGCTAAAAATAACTCCAAACCATGCTCCAAACGTATAGGCAGTGGATATAAGATTTTTCTAATTTTGTGATCCGGTAAAATCATTCAAGCAAAATTTTCATTTTTAGTTATTCTTTAGCAGCTGCAAACTTGCTTTCGGGGAATGAAAAAGCAACGTTAACTTAATCCAAAAACAGAAACAATGAGTTGTTCCATATTACAACCCCATTTTTTACCTTCGATTTCGAAGTAAAATACTTGGAAATGAAAAAGTACTGATGTCATTTTCAAATAATTCAAAACGTAACGTTGATCAATTTTTAAATCAATTTTTCATCCTGGCCAAGTGTCATGTAATTATCTTAAAAAATATATTACTGCCTTCTTCAAAAAAACATTTTTTTACGCTGCAAACGCATTTTTCGGTTCCACAAAAAATCACCCTTGCAAGGTTTTGGTCGTAAAACTTTTTGATTTGTACGAAGCCCTGACCATTTGAAAGTTTTCACTAAAATTCGTCCATGCTTACTGGTTAACCTTGCCAAACGTTCAAAAAATGATTAAAAAAATCTGCATAACTCAATTTTAAATTTTTGAACTTACGCAAACAATTGCCCATGGTTTCCCTTTCCAAAATTTCAAAAGGCGAAAAAAACTGAATAAACTTGATTTTGAAATTTTTCGACTTGAATTTTTTGCCAAAATTTGAAAAACTTTGCTTTAACTTTAAAAATTGACAAAAACGCGACTTAAGTGGATTTCTAAATCTTTGGCGAAATTTAAAAATTTCTCCATCCTTGCCAAAACTTCTACGACCTAAAAATCGACCTAACTCGATATTTTTAGCAATTGGAATTACAGTTTATTTGTCAAGTTGCTTATCTTGGTCAGGAGACAACTAAGAGACATTTCTGGCTTTCAAGTTGCCACCTGTCTATACCACGCACGGTGGAGGCTTCATACAGTCTCTTTTTATTGTTGAACGTCAAGCAGGGAAGCTGTGACTACCAATTTTTATGGTTTTTGGTTTGACCCTACCGGGAATCAGAGCTGTCCAGGCTGGGCGCTATGGGGGACATCCTGGGGCCGTGCCCCCCCAAAGGAAAATTGTGTCTCCCCAAGCGAGGACTGTGCCCCGAAGAAATTAACTTGTTGGGGGCTAGTGGAGTGCAAATCGAGGCCTTAGACTCCCAAAGTAGGGCTTATCGCCGTAGAATTCGTGAGCAAGAACTTTTTTTTCGTAATTTTTGTGGACTCACAGCGGATTTCATGAAACTTCGCGTATATTTTGGAACGGAGACCTTTTTTTTTTGGTCTTCAATGTACTGTAGAATTCGTGAAAAATCGGAAGATTTTAGAGATGAAAAGCAGAATTGAGGAAATTTTTGAAGTGAAGACCTTTTTGTTCAATTTAGAATTCGTTTGGTCTTCACCTCAGAAATGAAAAGCAGGATCTGTAGAGACTGTTGAATTGAAGACTTTTTTTTTCCCTTTGGTCTTCACCTATTTCGTTTGGTCCACACTCTCGAATTCACATCAATCAAGTTGTCGTGCCCCCAAAATTTTCTTTATGTCCCCCCAGTCACGATATCCGGGCTTAGTGCCGTGGCTGCGGGGGCAGGGGGCCGTGCCCCCCTAACGGCTGCTTGTGCCCCCCCATTTCGGTTTACTCAAAATCCGTTTTTGGAACATCTTGTAATGACAAGACAACAGGCAATAATGGAAAAAGGAATAATAACGTTCAAACATAATTCTCGTTGAAGGTTTCCTCGATTCTTTGCGAAATTGCTGCCAACTAGCTGCTGTGTATAAATGCGACGCAATAATCCATCTTATTAACACGCCTTTACGGATTTGTTGCGGAAGAGAGATGTAAGCCTACAGAATCCGTACCGGTACTTTGTTGGTAATTATGACCTGAAACAATATGAGAAAACATTTTTTTCAAAGACCAGGTGTTTTCGTTTTTTAGAACATCATTGCATTTTTTAGTGCATCACTGCTTATTAACTTCTCGCTAAAACTACCAATCAACTACAATAGAACACACTGAAGATCTTTTTAGGTCGCAGTCTGTAGCGCAACCAGGGGGAAGGGTCTAAGGGGGCTTTAGCTCCCTTTAGCCAAGTCATTTGAAAGATTTAACCGGAAAATACTAGCGTTTAAACATGTTTTGGACTTGATCTGAAGAATAAGGGGGGCAGAAGAGGCTATAGGCAGTTTAATTCTTACAATGACTTTTGAATTTTAGCAATATACTGTAGTTATTCGCTTGTCTTTAAACCGTGCAAAATATGATTAAAATGGCTTTAAAATAGCTATTTTTATCGCAAATTTATCCAGCGGCTGGAGGCTCTGCCCCCCCAGGCACTCTCTGTGATACCTTGAGTTGCATCAGTTTGTTCAGCACGGGGCCTAAGGTACAAAATTTTTGTACAAAAATTTTACTTTAGATTTAAGTCCTCTTCTTCTTAGCAAAATCCTGGTTGCGCTTCTGGTCGCATTCACTGCAGCAGACAGATTTTTCAAGCGATTATATGGGCCGGATACGAAACAAACTAAGAAAAACTGCCGGCCTAATACGTCTCTTGTTTAGACATGAACACAAAATTGTTAAAATAGCGCATAATTGTAGCAGTGAAATATGAGTTCTTATTTGCAAAAGTTCAGTTTATTTTAATGTCCCCCCCACTTTCGGCTAGTGCCCCCTCACTTCGGTTGCTCTGGCGACGGCACTCCCGGGAATCAAATCCCAGTCTACCGTTTCAGTAGCAGACGCTGAAGTCACTTGACCACTGGTTGGTTTCGAATTCTTTGACAAATTTGGAAAGCCTAGGCTACTCATTGTTGAGATCTTGTCAAAATTTCAAATATTAATAATAAGTTGACATAATTCGATTTTGAAAACTTTGAAAATTTTTCGATGTTTTGCCAAACTTCAAACATTTGCTTGTGACAAAAAAAGTTGGACGCAGAGAGGGCGCCTTATATGATATAATTATGGGATAGCCTTAGCTATCTTAATGCAAAAGCCCAGCAGTTCTTCACTTGTCTTTTTTGTGAAGTGCCACAATACAAAAATCATTTGATCTCTCCAGTATATAATCAATCATTCACTTAATTGTGAAATACGGAGCAGATGTAGATTCCTGCAGGGTGTGTACAATGCGTTTGAGTAGTGAGCACATTATCTAAATCCCACGAGTTTGCGGAACTCCAGCAGTAACTTGTTAAAAATAAGAGGATAAAAACTGTTGGTCTAGATGTGCTGAGGGCCGCAGAATGAATTTGCACATGGTTACGCTAGCCACAGGGCTGCCCAAACCCCGTTATACGGGACCGCATGCGTCCCGTATAAGTAAATTTTGCGATCCGAGGGTCATTTCAAGATGAACCAACAGAGAAATTTTGCAAGAAATCAATTTTTTCGTTTTTTCACCAACTAAAATTACGGCAAAAATCACATAAAAATACGGTAAAGACCTATTTGTTTCGTCTTGACGTAAATTTTTGCCAGTTTCATATTTTCTCCCTAACAAATGGGGTGAAGCATTCAGCAAATTCCGGTTGTTTACGATATTTGAAATCGAAATATATTTTTTTTTAATTTTTGTTTTTATTTTGGAGTTGCTGTTACTAAGATATGCAACAAATACCAAAAGATAACTCCCTAAAAATTTTTTTGAAAAACCTGAGTTTTTTCTACAAGTCCGAATTTTCCGAAAAAAACTGAGGGTTTTACCAAAATCGTATAGCCCTTGTGATGTTACTGAAAGAGAAAATATTAAGTAGTTTCTCTTTTTTCCTGAAAAATCAGATTCAGGGTTTCCAAAAACTATTTTAAAGGAATATCTCTTTGTATTCGTTGAATATCGTTGTAAACACAGCCCCAACATGAAAATAAAAAATTTCAAAAATTGTAATTCGAGTTTAGTTATTGTAAACTACCGGAATTGGCTAGATGCTTCTCCCCTTTAAATCGCTTTTAAAACATTTTTTTCCAAACTTTTTCCATTGTTATTGGTTAACCTTGCAAAAATTTCTCGTAGCTATCTTTAAAAATACAAGAGCCCAGCGGTTTTTCATGTGTCTTTTCAGTGAAGAACCACAGTTGAAAAATCTTTTGATTTTTATTTAGTCTCTGCTGCTGAGAAGTCGCTTGAGGTTACACAGTGCAAAATACTGTATGTGTGTTGTTCGCTGAGCAGATGTGGATGGATGCAAAGCGTCTGCACTGTTTTGGAGTGTTATGAGATCTTTATCTATTAAAACTACAAAGCCCCGCAATTCAGTAACACCAGCTATATAACCTTCAATGATATCAGACCTGATGTAATTTGCTTTTCAAGAGCAAATCTGATATTTTGAGATAAAAATTGATGTTATAGTTACAAAAAAAAGCTAACCATGTACATATTTCACTTAGCCTATAGGCGAAAAATTCACAATTGAGTAAAGTACCGTACAATTTTGTTTTTTGGCAATTTTTGAAAATCTGGCAAAGTTAACTACGGACAAATTTTCAAATTCGGAGAAAATTCGAGATCAAGTTAATATGATTTTTAGTCAGTTTTTGAATTTTTGGCAAGATTAACCATGAGTAAATCTTCAAATTCGGCAAAAAATTCAAAATCGATTAGTCGATTTGTAGTCAATGTTTGATTGTTTGTCAAGATTAACCACAGGCAAGTTTTCAAATTTCGATTAAAATTCAAAATCGAGTCAAGTCGATTTTTAGTCAATTTTTGAAATTTTGATAAAGTTGACACCATGGGCAAATTTTCCAATTTCGGAAAAAAAATCAAATTGCTTTACATAAGTAGATATTTTATGAATTTTCTAAATTTTGCCAAAAATTCAAAATCGAATTATGACGGTTTTTTTTAATTTTTGAAATTTTGGCATAGAAAAATTTTGGCAAATATTCAAAAGAGAGTCAAATGGATTTTTTTTTGAAATTTTGATAACCATAGGCAAATTTTGGCAAAAAAATTCAACAAAACGAATTTAATCAATTGTTATTTTTATGGGCTCTTTTTGACGTTTGCGAGCCTCCGCTTTCAAGTTTAACTGTTTGTGTGCTCTAGCTTTAACCTAAAAGTCTTACACTTGTGCGGAAACCTAGGGAAGAGCCATCAGAACGGCGACTACTTAAACCAAACCGATCTGGTGGCTGTTACCTATAGGTTTCTGCGCTGAGCATTTGAGCCAAAAAGCACGCAAAAAATAAGCAATCGTTTTTTGTAAATTTTTTGAAATTTTTGCAAAGATATTCACGCGTATACAATCAAATTTTTGCAAAAATTTTAAAACCAATTTAAGTCAAATTTTTTGATTGTGGAAAGGTTTAGCCATGGGCAACTTGCGGCAAAAACTTGCGCGAGCGAGTTATGCTGAATTTTTGCCCCGAAATGGACAGCACTCTTTCGAACTTTTAGTCTTCATCAGCAGTCCTCAGTGCATCATACAAAAGGGGGCAATAGCTCAGTAGATAGAGCGTCAGCATAGTTATCGAAAGGTTGCTGACTGGCAGTGCATCGTTGTGTCTAAGTAGGGAACTTAGCATTTAGTCCGGCAAGGTCGAGGTGCCAAAGCAACCTACACAATGAATGCAGGGGCTCAGCCATTAAAATAACTCGCAAGTAGAACTTTTAAACAATCCACTCTGGCTAGGGTTGGTGTTGATAAACGGAGCACCAAAACCAAAATCTTTTTTTTTTATAACAAAATTACGGAAACCAAACAAACACAACATGTTGCAATTACTATTTAATCAAATCTAATTGTTACAAACGATAAAGTCTTTCTAACCCGGTCTTGCGATATGTGTCAGTTTTCCAAACCGTTGGTCTTTTAAGCTTAAATCTAAAAATTTGAATATCTGCTTAGACTTGCCAGTCCAAACCGTTTTGTGTTTTCTGCAGGGCAACGATGCGTAGTATTATAGCCAACTTCAATAACGTGTAGGAGAGCTATGCCAAACTCTCCCAATCCCTTTTTCCTTCTCACAACTGAGCACTTGATTTTCTTGATTTTTAATGGAATTTATTATTATATTGAATAAAGAAAAATACTGAAAAAACGAAGTAGTCTCAAAATACGATGTAAGGGCCAGTTCACGGCCTTTCTTCCAATCTATAACTCTGTTCCCTCACAGTCAATAGTCAAATCCATAAACAAGGATGGAGAGGAAGGGAAGGGGTAAGGGATCGCAAAACGCAATTTACCCAAGTTAAGCAGCATTTAACACGTAGCCTATCACCAAAACTTGACACTGTTCTCTTCACTCATTTTTGTCACTACTCAGTTTTCAGGCCCAAAGCAGGTTTAAATAGTTCCAAGTAGTAAAAAACATGTGGCATCGCCTATTGTCTAGCATCAAAGGCCAGAAATTAACAAACAAAGGCTGTCAGCTGCTAGTCTACAGCTGCCAGTCTACACAAATAATGCACAAAAAGAACACAACGATTCTAAAAATACAGTCTAATTAGCCTTTGAAGGTCTTTGAAGATGCGCCTTTGAAGATGAGCTAATTAGCAGCTTATTTCTAACAAAGGATAATAATTACCAGAGGTGGAGTCCTCGAGGACACATTTTGAAGTCCTTGGCCTTGGCCTCGAAGGTCAAGTCCTTGGCCTCGAGGCCTCAAGTCCTCGAAAATTGGCCTGTCCTCGGCTCGAGGACAGCACGATTTTTTGGAATGTTAAAATTTTGTGGAGCGCTTGAAAAATTTTTTGGAAAACGTTTTTTAGTGGAGATCGCTAGAAAAATTTTTGTGAAGACCTTTTTTTTTTTTTTTTTTTTTTTTTGGAGATCGCCTGAAAAATTTTTGTGAAGACCTTTTTTTTTTTTTTTTTTTTGGAGAGCACTTGCGCTTTGTATCCTTGGTCCTTGGCCTTGGCCTCGAGCATTCCTGTCCTTGGCCTCGAGAGTGTCTGTCCTCGGAAAGGCTGTCCTTGGCCTTGGCCTCGGATTTTTTTTGTGTCCTTGGCCTTGGCCTTGGCCTCGAGCCTTGTGTCCTCGACTCCACCTCTGATAATTACTCATTAATTTAACTTAAACACCGATTAAACAATGACAAACAATCCTTTCGATTTAAGTCACAAGATCGCGAAATCCAATAATTTATCAGACGCAAATGCACAAACAAAGATTTAAATTGGGTCTTCAGTCATTAGTTGAAAGCAGGGCAGATTATTTTTAATGATTTTAACACTAATATATTAGAGCATTATATAATTTCACTCAAAACTTGACTATAATTATGTTTATTATTTAATATAAATGTTTTTGTTTTGTTTTTTTGGTCTGAACTTCAAGTGGTTGCATAACGGCAGTGATTTTTCAAAGAATGAACGATTTTTTACTAGTGGTTTTTGATGAAAAGAAGAGTGCAAAACCGTAGGGCTCTTGTGTTAGAGCATAGCAATATTTAGTGACTATGAATAGAGACAGCTACGATTTATCTTTTCTTAAAACAAGTGCTCCCTCTTTTTTGAAATTTTCGCGTGGTTAACAATGGGCAAATTTTCAATTTTGAAACAAAATTCAAAATCGAGATGTCCTTTAATAATTTTTGAATGTTTGGCAAACTGGGCAAACTTAAATTTCGGCAAAATATTCGAAATCGAGTTAATAGATTTTTTTGTAAATTTTCCCACGTTTTATGAGCAAATTTTAACCTAAATTTCTCAGAAGTGAGTAATGTCAATTTTTATTGATTTAGGCAAGGTTTGTTACCATGAGCCATAGTCACTAAATATTACAATGATATTTAGTGGCTATGCATGAGCACATTTCAGTTTTTGGCGAAAAATTCAAAATCGAGCAAAGCTTTTTTTGACAATTTTTGAACGTTTGGCAAGGCATAGGTGTAGCCATGATTTTTGATTGGGGGGGGGGGCCCAAACCACAACTCACCTGCAATGACGTCATCAGAAATTTTCAAAAGAGGAGCTTTTTGTGGGGAAAAGTTATTGTAGAATGGAAGATCTAATGCCGTAGCCTGTTTGCACTTAACCAGAACTTTGGTAAAGGTAGAGGGCGAAAATTGATAGTTAGTAAGTGCAAATGTCTAGCTTAGGAGACGTGTTGAGTAACCTAGTGTACTCAAACGTATCACAAACGGGGTCTGGGGGCGGAGCCCACAGCTGCGGTGGCTATGGGGGTCTGGGGGCGATGCCCACAGCCGCTCAGCGATTTTTGTAAGTTTTTGAAAAAAACGCTATTTTAATCCCATTGGATCACATTTTGCACGTGTTTAGAGGCATTTGAAAGAACTAAATTTTTAACATTTGAAAGCCAATCAAAAAAACTTAATTGTTCAATCCTCTTTTTACTTGCAATTAAAGTCCAAAATACGTTTAAAATCTTTCATTATAGTGTAAAATTTTAATTGTAAGTGATTTGGTCCATGTAGTGCACATGTAGGTCCATGTAAGTAAGTAAGGGACATCCCTCGTGCAATATTTTAGCAGTAAATAATAATTCACTCAAAGATTTTCCTTAGAGATTTTTGCTTTGTCATAAAGTTAACCAGTCATGGGACTGTATGTACGGGCAGGGGGCCAAAGTCCCCTCAATTCAAATTCAATAATTTGTTCAATGAGCATTTTTCCTAGCTATTTTTTTTTTGAAGTATTTTGTGCGTAAAAACAGGCGATGTGAAGGTAAATCGTAATTGAAAAATGGTACAATAGATGGTTACGCTTACTAAAAATGTCATTCCCGTGCCGGATTTACATTGCGCGGGGCCCCTGGCACTCAGCGGATTTTTGCAACATCTTTCTGCCAAATATAAGTGAAGACCAAAAAAAGTCTTACTATCTGAGCGCGGGGCCCTGGCACTGTGCCACATGCCAAATACGGCGCTGGTTATTGTATTACGTTCATAAAAAGTTTAGATGAGGGCCTGAGGTAGCAACTTTTTGGACAAAACCTCTTGGTTTCACCCTGGTTATACGTTTAAATTGGTTGGAAAAAATGAATTAAGGGGATGCGCCGGGCCCCCTGGTCGTCATTATTATTTATTTTTGATTACTGTTGTATGCATGTACTGCTGTACGCTAAGATGCAAAAAGAAACAGAAAATAAAGAAACAAGGCTTTTTTGTCAAATTTTGTCATTGGTGGCATTTTGATTGAGGGGGCCCGGGCCCCCTAGGCTACCCCCTGGCCACGCCTATGATTTTGAAATAAGATCGCGCCCTTGAGTTCTTTCTCTAAAAAAACATTTAAAGCAAAATAAAAATAACTTTTTTTTAAAACGTGAAGGACTCGAGTTAAGTCACTTGACAGCTTTTTGAAACCTCCAAGAATTGCATGATACTATTATGACATGGACGCGTGGTCGCCATGATTATTTCTTACTTTTGTACGCGTAAATCTTAAATTAAAGAAACTGCAATTCCGGACAAGGACAACATACTGGCTATGCTCTCATTATATTTATTATTGGTAGTATTTCAATTGGGGGGTTTGCATTAACGCCTGTGTTATAGCATTAAATTCATATTAACGTTAAACAAGTGCCAGGGGTTGCAACTTTTAGGACAAAACTCTTTGATTTCTCACAGGTTTTGCATATAAATTGTAAAAAATTTGAATTAAGGGGCCCCTGGTCCGGAACTCTTGGCCGTCAGTTAGGGGCCCCGGGGTCTCCTGGTTGTTGGTTAGGGGTCCTGGGTGCCCCTGGTTGTAAATTAGAGGCCCTGGGGCTCCCTGGTTATTGGTTAGAGGCCCTGGGGCTACCTGGTCGTTAGTTAGAATCCCTCGGGGCCCCCTGGTTGTCAGTTAGGAGCCACAGGGACTTCTGGTTGTCGGTTAAAGGCCCCGGGCCCCATGGTCATTAGTTATGGCTCTTGGGGCCTCTGGTAGTCGGTTAGGGGCCTTGGAGCTCCCTGCTCATAAATTAGGAGCCCTGGGTTTCCTGGTTGTCAGTTAGGGTCCTCGGGGCCCGCTGGTTGTTAGTTAGGGGCCCGGGGCCCCCTGGTTGTCAGTTAAGGGCCCTGGGGCCTCCTGGTTGTCGGTTAAGAGCTCCTGTGCCTCCTGGTTGTTAGTAAGAAGCCCTGGGGTCTCTTGGTCGTCAGTTAAGGGATTTGGGACCTCCTGGTTGTCGGTTAGGGGATTCGGGGCCCCCTGGTTGTTAGTTATGGCCCTGTGGCCCCAGGTCGTCAGTTAGGGGGGCCCCTGGTTGTCAGTTTGGGGCCCTTGGGCCCCCTGGTTGTTAGTTATTGGCTCCCTGGTCGTCATTAGTGGTACTGTTAATTACTGTTAATGTGTAATCACTGAAAAAAACTGCAACTAAACATCACTAGGCTATGTTGTCATAATTTTTTTATTATTGGAGGGATTTTAATTGGGGGGGGGGTCCGGGCCCCCTGGGCCCCCCTCTGGCTACGCCTATGTGGCAAGGTGAGCAAAAATTTCAAATATTGGCAAAATCATATTATCATATCACATGTTGGATCCGGTATTGTCCCCGTCGACGGAGTTGACCGGATTTCGTATGGTCATTGTCTTTACCATGCCTCGCCATTTCGTTCGATCTCATGCATCCTCTTTCCCCAGTCCATTTTTCTTCATCTCATTCTCTACCTGCTTTTTCCACGTTTGTTTCGGTCTTCCTCTTCCTCTACTACCACTCACTTCAAATTTCAAAGCCTTCACAATCACATTTTCATCTTCTTTCCTCAAAACATGACCGTACCACCGTGTAACTGCTTGCTTTAGCCATCCTATCAAAAGACTCCTGTATGCCCAACATGTCCATCAACTCCTCGCTGTTTCTTCGATCTAAGAGCTTCACACCACACATCACTCGAATCATAGCTCTTTCCGTTCTTCTCAAAATTGCCATCTCTTTTTTTCTCAAGCACCATGCTTCACTTCCATACAACATAGCTGATCTTACACAACTTTTGTACATCTTTCCTTTCATCTTTAATGAAAACCTTCTGCCTTTAAGTATTTCGCTGCATTCCCTGAACTTCATCCAACGAATTCTTGATCTAGCTGTTACCGCCGTTTCGCACCCACCAGTTGCATTCAATCTGTCACCTAGATAAGTGAACTTGCTCACAGTTTCCACACCATCTCACAATTTTTCATCTGCTGATACCTTAAAGTTATTTACCACGCTTCTACATTTCTTACAAACAAAGTTTTTGTTCACATAAACTGAAACTTTCTTCTTCTCCGTGCATCTTGTGTGGACCCACTTACCACATGCTCTACATAACACCGAGTTAGACATAACTCGTGTTCCGCACACGCCACAAGAATCTATCTTGCTGTCGAAAGCTTCTTCCTCCATCCCACTCACCATCAACTTTGTTTTTCCAAGATTGACTCTCATTCCTTTGCTTTAAAACGCTTCTCTCCATTCATCAAAGTTCTCTCTCAATTCTTCGATAGTTTCCCCCATTAGGACCAAATCGTCGGCATAAAGAATTTGCTTCATCTATCCTTTCCTTGCATTTTCCGTTACTTCATCTATCACCATTGCAAACAACAAAGGTGACAACACAGATCCTTGATGTACACCAACTTTCACAGAAAATTCTTCCGACAAACCCGATCCAACTTTAACTTTCGTTTCTGCTCCTTCATAAAGACTCATCACCGCCTTGACCAGGATTTCAGGCAAACCGTTCTTTCTCATTGCCATTCCATCACTCTTCTACGTACTCTGTCAAACGCCTTTTCCAAATCAACAAAACACATGTACATTCTTTTGTCTTTCGCTCGATGTTCTTCTTGCAATCTTCGTACTAAGAATAAGGCATCAATTGTTCCCTTTTCAGGCATGAAACCAAACTGTGCTACATCAAAATCAACTATTGCTCGTATTCTTCTCTCCAACACTCTTTCAATAATTTTCATGCCGTGTTCAAGCAACTTCACTCCTCTATACGAACCACAGCTCATCACATCTCCTTTTCCCTTAAAATTTGGCACCACAACGCTGGTTTTCCTTTCATTCGGGATTCCCTTTCCATCCAAAACTCGTTGGCAAAGCTGTAACATCATTTCCTCTGCAATTCTGCCGCCTGCAACAATCATTTCCGTTGTTACTTCAGAGAGCCCCGCAGCCTTTCCCTGTTTCATTTTCCTGATCACTTCTCTCACTTCTTTGCGAGAACCTTTCTCTACTGGCTCCTCAACCATAGCAGCGTCCACCTTGTGGTCCCAAGCATTTTCCTCATTCATAATTTTCTGAATATGTTCCTTCCATATTTTACATCGATCTTCTTGACTGAAACCAATTCTTCCATCTCTACCCTTAATCCATTTTCCTCCTTCAACATCTTTTCCATCCCTTTTCATAAATTTTACGAATTTGAAAATCTTGTTTGGTTTCTCACGTAATTCTTCCATTTCCTTTTCAGCTTCCGTCTTCATTGCTTTAGCAATCACTTTCTTGGTTTGATTTCTCATTTTCCTATAGAATATTTTGTGTTCTTCCAGCCCAGTTTTGCAAAACGCCTTCTTCATTCCACCACCATTTACTTCCTCCATTCTGACTTTCTTCTTCCCACATAACTCATCACATGCCGTCAGAACTCCATCTCTAAAGATTCCCACAAATTTGTTATTTTAACATCAACTAACTCCTCAACTCTTCTTTCAAATTTTTCTTGGGTTTCCCTTTCTTTTAATTTCCAAACCATGCGCTTTACCCTTGATTCTTTTTTGACAACTTTATTGACAACTTTTTTCTAATTAAATATTCTAAATTAAATCAATTTTTTGATCAAAATCAAAAAATCAAAAATATTCTAATTAATCAAAAATATTCTAATTAATCAAAAATATTTTAATTATTATACTATATTCTAATTAAAAATATTAAAATTTTTGATTTTGAATATTTTTGATTTTTGAATTAAATTTTTGATTTAAATTTTTGTTTTTGAATATTTTTGATTTAAATATTTTTAATTAGAATATATCAAAAATATTCTAATTAAAAATATTTATCAAAAACATTGTAATTAAAAATATTTAAATCAAAAATATTCTAATTAAATCAATTTTTTGTTTATTTTCGATATTTTGGCAAAGTTAAGTAAGCATACGCAAACTTTCAAATTTTGGCAAAAAAATCAAAATCACTTTTTGCCAAAATTTGAAAGTTTGATTATTTAGACAAAATTTTAAACTTTAGCAAAAAAAAAAACAGCAAAAGCGAATTTATGCTCCAAGCTGGAATAAAACGCTGTGCCAAAGGATCATCAAGAGCCTTCATGCATTTAAACCAAATATGGTTCCTTGGTAGTTAATTTTTCGGTATTTACAATGTGAAGCTCTGTGAGAATAGTAGTGCTTCGAATTTATATGGAATTCTGTGAAGTTAGTGTCGAAGAGCTCAAAAACAATGATAACACTTGTCAAGCATCCGCAGCGTATCTAATCACCTGTTGCATGAAATTGTTACTTTTGTTATTTAGAGCCCACAATTTGCTATTGAGCAGCAACATATACCACTACTGCAGCGCACTGCCGCCTAGGGTTTATATGGAATAAACTATTTTTTGCTTGTGATTCTTGCTAAAAATACAAGTGCAAAGCCGCTGGGCTCTTGTATTATAAACAGCTACAAGCTATCTTTTAACATAAAGGACAAGATCGGATTTATTATATGGCACTTTGACAGATAATTATTGCAATGTCGAGCGGTAGCGCGCTCGTCTCTGGAGCGGGAGGTCTGAGGTTCAAAAATCGGGCCGGTCAAATCAGACACGGTGATTCAAATCAGACACGGTGATTCAAGAAATTTGCCAACGGTTCGCCACCGCTGCCAAATTTCTTCGAAAGGAACTGTGTTGCCCGGGTGCGGTAATGCGGAGATGGGCTCCGTTAACTCGTTACACGCTTCGGCGTAATACAGCGAGAAATATGAAAAATTTTGATTTGATTTGTACTTACTTTTCTTCAACAAATTGCCTTGACCAGGAGACAGCGAAGAGAACTTTTAGTCTTCGTGTCAAGCTGCCACCTGTCTACCACACTCGATTGAGGCTTCACACTGCCGCATTACTTTTGCTGAACGCCAAGCATGGAAGCTGTGAATATCAATGTTTACAGTGTTTGGTTTAACCCGACCGGAGTCGAACCCGAGTCTATTGTTTCAATAGCAGACGCTCTATCCACTTGACCACAAATCGACAACAGTGCTAGGACACCAGCTTAAGGCATAAATTTAATCTAAACATAAATGGTCTTAAACTTGACCAGCAAGAACCAAAAGGAATAAACGGGCTAAGTGATTTTGTTCTGTCAAAGAGCTTCTAAATTTTAGCTACAGTATTCTTGTGTAAAAGCCATCGAAATGGTGTTAAAATAGCTATCTTTTCCAAAAATTTACAAAAATTGCCCAGCGGCTAAGAGCTTCAACCCCAGACCTTTTTCGATTTCTTTCGAGTCGTAAGTGCCGAGGGCTCCGCGCAATAATAGGCAATTTTGGCAAAAAATTCAAAAGCGAGTTGAGTTGATTTTTTGTCAGTTTTTGAACGTTTGGCACGGTTAAACATGGGCAGTTTTAAGTTTTGATAAACAATTCAAAATTCAGTCAAAGCAGTCAATTTTTTGTCTATTTTTGAACTTATAACTAAGGTTAATCTTACAAAAAATTGAATTAATTCGCTTTGAATTTTTTGCCGACATTTGAAAAATTACTCACATAAACTTGCTAAAATTTTAATTCTTTTGCAAAAATTGACAAAAAATCGGCTTAACTCGGTTTCGAATCTTTTGCCAAACTTTGAAGTTTTGCCCATGGATATTGGATGACCTTGCCCAATTTTAAAAAATGTATAGAAAGCGATTTAACTCGATTTTGAAATTTTTGCCAAAATTTGAAAAACCGACAAAAAATTACTAAAAATTAAAAAAATCGAAATTGGTCCATCGGTCGAGCGGAAACGCGTTCGCCTGTGGAGCGGAAGGTCTGAGTTTCAAATCTCGAGCCGGTCAAATCGGATACAGTGTTGCCAAGGGCTCCTCACCGCCGACGCATTTCTTTGAAAGCTGTGTTGCCCGCAGGTGCAATGGGCCGACAAATACCCGTTACATCCTTCAGCGTGATCAGGCCCAGCGCCACGGCGGGGCATTCCGGGGCCGTGCGCCCCCAAATCACTGCTTGTTCCCCTCCACACGAAAATTGTGCCCCCACCCCAAGCGAAGATTGTGCCCCGAAGAAATTAACAGGCTTGGTACAACTGGAGTGCTATTCGAGGCCTGAGACTCCCAATATAGTGGTTATCACCCCAGAATTCGCGAGCAAGAACTGTTTTTTCATAGATTTTGCAATAAACACCGTATGTTTTTGTGGCTTCACCCCAAAATTTATGAAAATTAGTGTATATTTTGGGATAAAGACCGTTTCTCTTTTCTTTTGGTCTTCACCTCAGAATTCGTGAAAATTCGCACGTTTTTGAGATGAAGACCAGAATTTGTGAAACATCGGGTATTTTTTGAAATGAAGACCTTTTTTTTGTCTTTACCCGAGATTTCGTCGAGTTTCGCGTTGAATACCTTTTTTGTTTAGTCCACACTCTCGAATTCAAATAAATAAAGTTTTCGTGCCCCCCAAAAATATATTTATGCCTTCCCAGTCACGCTATCCTGGCACGGGCCTGATTGTTAGTTTGTTTAAAACAACTGGCTGCTTGTACGCTGGTAAGGTGATACGCCAAGCTTACCGAGTTTCGATTTAAAATAAACTAACGACGAGCTTTTGCGCTCACGATTTTACTCGCAGTGTAGATCGGGACTAGGCGGACGCGTCTGCGCGACATTTTTGCTCGCAACCAGTCAGCGCGCTCAATTTAGACTTCGACACAACTTGGGTCTCGTAGCCGGACTTGCTGCTCTAATAGACAGCAAGAACATTGTTCATAATCAACAAAGCTATACGATACGTTGTAATATGCAGACATAAAAATTGATTGACATAGATTTCCTAAAAATAAATTAACGAACTACTTACTGTATTAAACATTTGACATTGCGTACAGATTGAAGTTGTTAGATTAATTCAAACCAGCCGATCGCGTTCCCCTACTTCAACTAAAAATAAAATTTAAGGATCAACCTGACATCATAGTTTCGCTTTTGGTAATTAACAAAAACTTTTTGAGCAATAATATTTTGATTCCGTCGTTTTTCAGATAAACGGGTTCACTAGGCTGTTGGCCTAAATGTAGGCCTACATAAAGCTATTTAGACCAATTATGTCTGATATCTTATTCCATGTAAATGCAAAAATAAACAGGTAAAATGCATGCAATCAAATGACATGCGTATATTTATACACATAAATACGCGTGATCGGTAAAACGGACCTAATACAGTATAATAAGAAATCAATTCCGAAGTTCAAAATAAACGGAGAGTCATTCTCTTAGAAGAGAATTGCTTTCCTTCTGCGATTAGAGTTTTTTCCTAATGTTTTCAAATAAAATATTCCCGAAATTTATCAGGTCGAAATACAATTTGACTATGGTGACATTTAACTCGTGTACTGAGTACTGACACGCGTCAGATCTCGGCCGCCCCAAATTCTCATGGTATCTGATTCTACTTGTTCCATTTTCGAAAATGATTGGTTTTGATACAAATGGATTGCGTTTTTTGGTGCGAAATCACGCTGCTTTATGCTTCACTCGCGTTCTCCCACAAATGCAATGCGGGATGCTGACGAGACATTATCAATCCACGACAGCAAGATACGGCATACGTAATGATCTTACATTTTCCTTAAACATCAACACTGACTATACACGCATTTTCACTATGCGGGTTTTGTTTCTACTGTGTGGCGCAAAAAGGTAACGTGGCTAACTTGTTTCAATAAAATGAAGTTTTTATGCGCAATTGTTATATAAGTGTGAGGTTATACTGTAGATAACTTTTTTAACATTTTTACCAAAATTGATTTTTTGGTAGTAACTCATTTCATTTCCATTGCTACGTTAAAAATGATTCACTTTGCCTTTCTTGCTGCAAACGTTTTTTCTATCCGAATATCTCGCAAACAATACAAGCTAGAGGGATGAAATTTGTTGTAGAAGATAAAGAAGCTATAATGACCTTAGAAAAAATTTTCAAAAAAAAGCAAAAGTTTTGACGTTGCTTATTTGCAACTCAGGGTAGAATTACACTTGATTTGAGCGTTTTTAAATTACCGTAGTTTTTGACATTTCATCTTTTAAATAATTTTTGTGAAATTGTGCACTTTAAAAAAAGGGGTACTGGTCCACCTAATCCCCCCCCCCTGGCTGCGCCGGTGCGTACTACACCAGACTTTTACTGACAACATACTTTTTGACTTTCAATCGACTGAATTCGCAATTTAATTTTCCCAAGTTTAAAGCTAAAAAAAAAACAAGTTTTGCAATGTTTCGTTTGGTCAAATACTCTTTCAAACTTACAATCAAAACTTGTGACAGATGAAGTCATCAAAACATTTATGACGTCATCACTTCAATTTAAGCAATTTTTGGTTTGCATTTAAAAACCTAGCTCTCATTTCCAATTTGAGGCATAAATATGTCATTTTTTCAAAATCTTTGGCAATGACATCACCAGCAATGACGTCATCAATTTTAAAGTAAATTTTTTTGCACCTGAACTTGAAAACCAACTTTTATTTAAATTTTGGCACTTTTGCTACTTTTGAATTGGCTGTTGGACAGTAAGGCTCTTTGACACTAGATGGCAGACTTTAAAAGGCCGAAAAAGGGGAAAGTCCCATGTCCAAAACATAGGGATTTTTTGGTGGCTCAGGACAAGGTCCTGAGTCATCGTACCAAATTTCAGCTTATTATGAATTTTTTCCGGGTAAAAGCTATGTCTGCCGGACTATACTGCTAACATTGCAATTTGACCTGCCTAAAGGAAAACTTGAAATCAATCATAGAAATTAATACCACATGATAGCCCATTATTGTTAAAAATGCAAAATATTGCAAAACATTACGTACGGATCTTTACGCAATGGAAATTTAATGAGAGACTCCAATGTTATTCTAATTAAAATTTTCTCTCCACATAGTACCTCCTCAGAGTGCTCAAACTAAAAAGTGAGCGAATTTAAATTTTTAGAAAGGCTAAGACAAGGGTCAATGTCCAGAGATTCCTAAACCTAGAGTGATCAAACCTCTAATTAGGTGAGCGCGGTGAGCGTAAATCAAATTCAGTTAAGAGGGTTCAGGACAAGAGCGCTTGGGACATTGTTTCACAAAACAAATAATGAATTAATGACAACATGACAATAAATGATTGTTGTGTGCGTAAAGTCTTTATTCAATGATGAAAAGTTATTTTGATTGAGTCTTTATAGCAGCCAAAACACAAGAAGCCAGGCCCAAGTTGGTCTGAAAACTTTGTCAATGTTCGACCTACAACATTATGTTTCCATCAGGTATTGAGCAGCAAGATTTACAATATTTCATTTTTGTTTATTTAAAAACATTCTATAAAATAATAAGCAACAATAGCAAATAGAATTTGTTTAAAAGTCACCATATTATAAATATAATGCAACAACTACTGTAAAACAACAAAATAAACAATATTAATAGATAATTAGAGTTTGTAGTTGTTGTAAATAAATCATTAAATAAACGATTAAAACAAAATTAGAATTGCATAAATTTTACATGTGGTACTAGATATTAAAATATTTGTAGCAAAATAAATACTAAAAATAGCAAAGTCTGGTTGGTACGATATCTACTGGCCCGAAGTTTTGACAAAGGACGCGCATGCAAATCCAAGGGTAACTTTGATTTTTTTTATTTCCGTGGTTGCTCGATCATAAGCACTAATAACTGTAGAAAGAGCATGAGCTTTGTAATCGAGGTTATCATCTTTGAAGCCAGCAATTCTGCAAGCTGGTCTGTCCTTGGGAGCTTGAACTGGAATAGCATGGGGCAAGTTTTTTAATTCCAAGCTGCAAATAAAATACGTTCACAAAAATCAAGTAAACCCGAAATAAGTAATAACACACAGTACTCAAATGGTAAAATTTTGCATGGGGGTACGTTTTTGCAGCCTTGATCAAACTTTAGTGGAAACTATGTAATTCCGTCCCCGCAGTTGAAGGAAGACCAAAACAAAGGTCTTCGCCGAAAATTGACGTGTTTCTTTCCCGAAATCAGGTGAAGACCAAAAAATAAAAAAAATAAAGGTCTTCACGCAAAAAAATCTCGATGGGGGGACGCTAAATCTCGATGGGAGGAAGCTAATTGTCGATGGGAGGACGCGTCCCCCCTACAATTTAAGTACTGCTATTACATATATACAGATAGTGACGATCTAGTGTAAAAGAAACACATGTCGACAAATTTTTTGTGACTCTTTACTTTCGTACTGTTCTAAGTCATTTTATTTATCTTAAGTATGACAGAAAATTTTGTTGAAGTAAAATTAGTCATCTAAAGGCTAGAACAGAACGGTAAGTTAGTAGCCTACATGTATTATTATGCAAAATGATATAGATTTGCTTACTTTCTCAGTTTAAAATACTTGACTTTTCTGCAGTCATGCTTGTCAAACGGAGTTGGGGTTCTTTGGCATACATTACAGGATTCTTCATTTTCAACATCAGTACTGTTATAAGGAACTCTGAAAAAATATAAATTTATTTTATACGAAAATATGAAACAATTATTTTGTCTTTAATTCATACAACTGATTGTTTGTCTTATTACTGCTATAGTTTTGCACCGTACAGTAAATAAACTAGGCAAATCAATCTTAATAAAACAGTTTCTTAGAGTTTGTTTCAATACTTACCTTAGCACTACTGGCAAAGCTTCAGAAACAGATGCAAAGTAAGTCACCAGACAAATCAGAAAAGGTACTCGAATGCAGTTCATCTTTTCTTTTCGGAATTTATTGAAGCAAAATTGATATTATTGTTAGATGAATGACTAAATTGAATGTGTCGTGACCATTGAAAGCGTCTCGTATATATATCGCTGCAAACTTTTTTTTTTGTTTTTTCGAAAGTTGGTTTCATCGTTTCGGTCTCTTATAGAAGGCCTATGCAGAAACTTTTTAAGAAAAACTAAATCGGAGCTTGCCTAGAAGCAACTCCTTTGAACGACCGACGTAAATATCGACAGATTTCAAAAAAACTAGCGTTCTAGTTTAAGCCGTTCATAAAATTGACTTTGGAGGATCTATTTAGGAGGTTTCCGGCGAGATGGTACCTCAAAACAATGTCAAAATATTTGTTTCTGAGACATTTACGGATAGCAAAGAAAAAAACTAGCACCCTAGCTTAAACCGCTGAAAAAATTGATTTTTGAGGGTCCATTTGGAGAGGAGTTCCCTGGAGGTGATAACCCATGATTATATCAAAATATTTGTCTCTTAAATGTTAATCGCTATTAAAAAAACAACAATGCAATAGCTTAAACCGTTTGAAAAAGTGATTTTTGGGAAACCCATTTGGAGAGGGGTTTCCTGGGGGGTGATATTCCAATATTGGGTCAAAATATTTGTCTCTTAAATGTTAACTAATATCAAAAAAAATCTGGCACCCTAGCTTAAGCCATTCAAAACAATGATTTTTGAGGATCCATTCGGGGATTCTCGGGTAGGTAGTACCCCCGAACTATGTCAAAATATTTTTCTCTTAAAGATCTGCTAATTACAAAAAAACTGGCACCCTAGGTTAAGCCGTTAAAAAATTGATTTTTGGGGATTCCAGTGGGGGTTCCCCAAGGAGTTTGGTATCCTCAAATATGTCAAAATGTTTTTGCTCAAATATTTACTGATATCAAAAAAAAAAAAAAATTTCCTCTAGATTAAGCCGTTCAAAACTTGATTTTTGGGGGGTCCATTAGAAATGTTCCCGAAAGGGTGGTACCCCCAAACTATGTTACAATAATAATCTGCTAATTATCAAACAGCACTGGCACCTTAGGTTAAGCCGTTTAAAAACTGATTGTTTGGGGATCCATTTGGAAGGTCCCTGGGAATAGATACCATCAAACTATATCAAAATACTTGTCGGTTAAATATCTACTGACATATAAAGAAACTGGCACCCTAGCTTGAGCCATTCAAAAAACTGATATTTTGGAGCTTACATTTGGGGGTTCCCGATGGGGTGTAGTACCCCCACACTATGTCAAAATATTTGTCTCTCAAATATCTACTAATATCAAAAAACTGGCGCTCCAGCTTGAGCCGTTCACAAAATGAATTTTTTGGGGGCTCCATTTTGGGGGGGGTTTCCGGAGTAGTGCCCCAAGACATTTCGGGAGACAAAATTGCGTTTGCAGCTCAACCACTTTACTCAAAAATTAGATTTTGATGTTTTGTGGTTTAGGAGAAGAACAGCGTACAAAATCTTGGAAGAAAAAAAGGACAAACAAATAGAAAAAAAATCATCATGGCCAGAAGTGGGTCGGTAGAGATGTAAGGGTATTTAAAGACATATAACCATGTGAAACATTTTTTACCGTACTTAAGCCGTTTTTGAATGAGACTGCTTTTTACGCCAAACTTTTCGGGCGGTTTTCGGGCCCTAAAACTTAAGTCACGTGACTAATTTCCTCGAAATTTGATTCAAACATTTAACTCTTCAATCTCAAACTGCTGTCAAAATTTCACGTAGTTAGTCGATTCTGTTCTCGAGTTATAAGCAAAAGTCTGAAACTTCGCACTCGTTAGTTTGAAAATGGCCGAGTAAAAATAGCAAAACACCCGACTCGAGCGTCGGTCGTTACAATTAAAAGAAAAAGCTCGTCATCTTTTCCAAACGTTTAATCTAAACCCCAAAATATCATAGAACTATGGTTGCAAAAAAACAGCCTATTTTTAGCTCTCATTGCTCACAGTTTTGATGTGGTACGTATTGTGCGTCTACGGTGTTAGTACAGATTTTTACTTAATATACATACAAAAGTGAAACCTGCATATGTATAAATAAATTTTAAGCCTGCTCACGTTTTTTTGCTTCCTATGTATTTTTTGTTTTCAATTACCGCGGAAAGGAGTAACAACGAAAAATAGTATCTCCAGGTAATCAGAACAGGAAATTTTTTTTAAACATAAATAAAAAGTTTATTTTTATTAAAAATCTCCAGTATAGCGTAGAATGTTGCTTACGTTTTCGTTTCATTATTTAAAGTATACGCCCTGATAAACGTTTTTAAACCGCTGTATTTTTAGTTATGGTTTTGAGCTTTACAATCTAGCTCTGCTCAGAATTGAAAGTGATGATTTTTGTTTTCTTCCGTCTTTAATGCAAATTGAATCAAAAATATTTCTTACCCTACATATTTAAAATAAGAACGTTGAAAGTATAAAGTTGATTTTGCATAACATCGATCATTTTTAAAATGAAAATGTTTCCTTTATTACTTAAATACTATTTTAAGCAAAGCTCACAAATTTCCATGATTGAAGTATTTGTTTATTTTATAATTTTCATTTACGATATGACTATAAACCGGTATAGTATCTTTTCCTTTACAGGGTATAATTGATCAATGTTGCCATTTATGCGACCCAAATTATCGGTACCCAACTCATGTTAGAAATTAAGCTCCCGCTCCGACATGGTGAGCAAAATTAATATAATTTAAGATATTTTGTTTTTTAAACAAAAACAAACTGAGTTCAATTTGTGAGTCAATTATTATGAACAAAGAGATGCACATCGATGATTTTACTAAGGGAGGGGTTTAAACCCAAAGTTAAAATAATCGTTTTGGTTGAAAAACGAATCATGGAAACTGACCTCAACCTTATTTTCTTAGTTTTACACGGGCTATTTAATCAACACATTTTACACGGGAAGGAGGGGCCAAATTGCTCCCCTATTTAACTCATAAACAAAAGTCATGGGGGCACCAAATTTCTCTAGCGGGTTGGTGTTTATCAAAATCTTTTAGAAAAATGGGTTTTGAGTTAATGGCGTCATCATTAAGACGTCGTGGTCGTATTTTTGAAAAATGGCGTCAGTTTGATGACGTCACAGACGGTTCATATTGTGTACATAGGGTTGTATTTTGGTACTGAATCACAAAATGTTTTGGTCAAGTTAGTTACGCCAAAAAAAACGTCTTATGACATTATTTAAATTTAGTATTGGCCAAAAATGTTCAGATTTGGGAAGAAAGTGACTTCAAAAAAAAACTAAAAAATCAGGAAACTTCCCGTTACTTTAGCAACTTCAAATTTTCAGGAGTAATTTTTTAATGAATTTTGACTCAAAGTCAAGTTGATTCGAATTGAAAATCTTTTTTCTGAAGGGATTTATCACAAAAAGAAACAAGAGAGAGGGGCAAAAAGCCCCCCCACGAGTAAAATAGGGTTAACTCAAACGCAAGCATTTCAAGAGGATGATGGATTACGGACAGTTTCGGGCAAAAACCTAGGCCGCTGAGAATTTTTTGTGATTGCTTAAAAAAAAGCTGCTAATTGAACACCATCTGAAAGATTTGCTTTGTCAAGATAGAAAGTGTATAGGTCTTCAACCCCTAACTTCTACTTTCTGACAAGTTTAAAACACTTTCAAAGCGTTCATACTTTCGTTAAACTTTCAACCTTTTGCGGGACAGTTTGGGCTGTAAATGATACTTTGGATCCCGGTTTATACTCTTGGGTTGGCTTATATTTTTGTGCCTATGATGAGGAGAGATTGAATTTAATTATATTTTTGTGCCTATGATGAGGAGAGATTGAATTTAACCAATTCAAAGAGGTGTTCAGCAGCTTAGGCATGAGCGATATTTTTGATCGTATATTTTTGGCCAGCATTAATTTGCCCGTTTACCAATCAGTACTGTAAAACAGTCATTACATCATAATTATAGAAACCCCATAATTTTTGGGACTTCCGCGACGCTTCGTGTCGGAAGTCCCTTTGTTTTTTTCTGTGCAAATTTATGAATTTTGCAGCCGGAGGCGGAAATCGCTATAACTTCGAAACGGCTGAAGGTAGAAACTTAAAATTTAGTTAGAACTTACGATATGGGATACATATGGAAAATTGTTTGAGCAGATTTTGGGGGCAATCGGTCATGTGATACGGCCTTCCGAGCCAAAAAACTGAAATGCCAATTGAAGATTTAAACATTTCTTGTAGAGTGTAACATTTTAAACCTTATTTTTTAAAATTGGTTTTGGTTAGCAATTGTGGTTTGTGAAATGACCTAACTTGAAGAAAGAAAAAAAAATTTTTGAAAAAAAAATTTGTTTAAGCGGCCCACACTCCCCTTTTTTGTTTTGGCCCCCCGCGACCCCCCGATTTTTAATATCTCCACTTCTAGTGATAATAGAGCTTTAATTTTGGTGTCAAAAGTTGCCAACACCAAAGTTTATATCTAACTTCTTAACATACCATAGCCTTAAAACCTTTAGTTTTACTGTAAAACAAGAAAAAAGGTTTTTGAGGGCAAATTTTGCCATTTTGTGCCATTGTTTGTATAAGTTAATGTTTTCAAATGGGTAACTTACAGTTGCTATAAAATCTCACATGCAAATGAATCTTGTGCAATTTGCATTCTTTGTTATTTCAGCTGATTAATACCACTTATGAATAGTTTAAAAGTAGAATTACAACACCTACAGAAACATAATTAACTCTGTATGGAGATATATAGAAAAAATAAAAAAAACTGGCTGTTTTAACATGAGCTTTCCTATGTGATCAAAAACAAACTAAAAACTACCAAGATAATCAACCCTGGAGAAGAGTTAAAGGTGGGGCTGTAAAAGATTTTTACAAAGAAAAAAGGAGTAACTGATATGCATAAGTGTTTGATGAACTGTTGTTGTTAGCCTATTAATATGAAGTAATAGTAGCTCCAATTTTTATAGAGCGGAAATGGTCTACCAATGCAGGTGTAAGGGAGCACTATTATCAAAATAAAGCTCATATACGCAAAAAAAAAGTTTTAACTTATGTGTTTTGCAGAGATTTTAGCAAGTTAGTTTTGAAAATCTTTAGCTAGAAATATCAAGATTTGATTGTCAACTGCGATGTCACGTCAGAATATTCTAAATAAAGTTAGCGTGATGGAAAAGCTGACCAAGCTATGTTCCCTACCAACGCTGCAAAGTGTTATGCAAGGATATTGCTGGAGGCAGAATGAGCTTAAAGCTGGAAAGGGACCCAATTATAATTCAATTATATCTGAAGTAGCAAGCTTGTTGGAAAGTGACATACGTCACACTTGGATTTTTGCTAATTTGAAAAACACTTTGCTGTCATCACGAAAAATTTGTGAAAAAATTTAAACCAGTATACAGCTTCTTTCCAACTTAAAGGCACAGATCAAGGCAAGAAAGTCATCCCCTAGTTATTTGAAAAAACTTGCTGATTTTGAAAAGCAATGTCGTCAGCTTTTTGACATTTGAGCATGCAAATGTAAATTTTTATTTGATGCTACTGTGGAAGAGGAAAACATTCCTTGCACGGATCATTAGAGAACTAAAGTAATTTGCTCCTGCCCAATATCTGCCCGAATTCATCCAAGGAAATTAAAGTTTTTACTTGATTAACGTTCAGAACGTCGCATGAGAATTGGAGGTGTTGATGTAGCTGTAAGTCAAGACAACATGAAAAGATTTCACCGCAGCAGTAGCCAAAAACGAGCTCGCGTAAAAGTGGCTCCGATAGAAAATATAGACAACCTGATTACTTCATCTAAAAATGAATCTTCAAGTCAATCACCAAGCGAATTTGAACAATCAAGCGAAACAGAGGAAGAATGTGCTGGGCCATCTCACCTTGTAAGCTCTGATGTCTGTAAACTTACAGATAAAAAATTTGTTAGCTTACGGTCAACAAGTAGCATCTTGCAAGATGCTACAAGTCCCTTTCCAGCTTTAAGCTCATTCTGCCTCCAGCAATATCTTTGCATAACATTTTGCAGCGTTGGTAGGGAACATAGCTTGGTCAGCTTTTCCATCACGCTAACTTTATTTAGAATATTCTGACGTGACATCGCAGTTGACAATCAAATCTTGATATTTCTAGCTAAAGATTTTCAAAACTAACTTGCTAAAATCTCTGCAAAACACATAAGTTAAAACTTTTTTTTTTGCGTATATGAGCTTTATTTTGATAATAGTGCTCCCTTACACCTGCATTGGTAGACCATTTCCGCTCTATAAAAATTGGAGCTACTATTACTTCATATTAATAGGCTAACAACAACAGTTCATCAAACACTTATGCATATCAGTTACTCCTTTTTTCTTTGTAAAAATCTTTTACAGCCC